>JAHTLZ010000227.1:599314-612186 GCA_023846285.1 Phrynocephalus versicolor
AAATAAATAAATAAATAAATAAATAAATAAATAAATAAATAAATAAACTGTCAGATAGCTTTCTCCCAAAGCATGAGCTGGGGACATTCTTTTAATACAGCAATTTGTTCCTCCTTGTTTACTTTTGAGATTGTAGCCATTACTCACTAGCCCCTAGGTTTATTCACCTTGCACCAAATTCCTCCTCACATACCTCATCACTTTTTTGTTACTTCTAAATCTTGTTCAAAATAATAAAAAAAAATGAATATAGAAGCACCTGAAAACTTTTGCCAACAATATTTTAGAGATATTTTCTCAGCAAATGGTGGTGGTGGTAGTGATGGCGATAGGACTGGACATTGTATAAATCTTTGAAAGTACAGCCATTAACTGCTCATTACAAAAAGTGGCATTGTTTGTGAATATGGTGCTGTAATGTTCTGCCAAAGACATCTACCTTTCCAATTAATCAAATTACAGGGGAGGAGATCATAAAACAGGAAGAGGAGAAGGAGGAGGATTCTTCAAGGGCCAGATGCAGGGGAGTGGTATCAGGAGACAGATATCTAGTTTCGTGCAGTCCCGGACACATTTGGTGGGGCCACTGTGAGATACAGGAAACTGGACTAGATTGGCCTTTGGCCTTATCCAGCATGGCTCTTCTTCTGTTCTTATGAGGAGGCAGAGGAGGAGGAGGAGGAGGAAGAAATCATAAAGATAACATCAAGGTTATGATCATGATACGAGGAGCTGTTTCTCAGTTAAAGGCGGCTCCAAAGGGCTAACAGTTCCTAATTGGGGCTGAGCCAAACTGGCAATTGGATGACACTGCCCAAGTGATCGGGGGCTTTTTGCGGGCTTACCGGAGATATATAAGCAGTGCACACTTTCGAAGCATCCCTCTTTGCCCTTTTTGCACCCCACCCACCCCACCCTTAGTAGTACTGAGAATGAGTTTACCTGCTCACTTCGGGGCCAGATGGGGATTTTTGACCACCACTCCAATTGGCACTGGGCTGGTGATGAGTTTTCACCCATCCCGTTCTCATTGCTCGGCAGAGAGGTTTCACACGAGCGGTCACAACTGGCAGGTAGTGCAATTTATTTGGAAGGTGAGTTCATGGTTATGGTCCCAGGAAGGGGGAAAGGGCAGCTTTTAATAGCAAATTAGGCCGTTACTTCACGAGCCGCTCGCTTCGCGGCTAGCCTTTTTTTTCTGTCCTAATCGATCGTTTTAGTCCGCACGCCCCTCCTTTTTGGCTGCGATGCCACCCCGACCACGCCCCCTTTACCGTGCTCCAACCGGGGCGAGTGGTGCCCCTGCCACTTGCCAGGAATCTTTTCGCTTCGCATCTCACTTCGCTCCCAACGTGGCGTGTGGTCTCGGTTTTTGGCTTTTATTTCAAGTTTTTTTTAAAAAATATCCAAACAGGGTTATCGATGCATCGCTATATCGTTTCATCGCTTTGTGCTGTTACTTCCTCGCTTGAGTAGCGGCGGCGGCGGCGGCGGGAGCAGGAGGAGCCGCTGCCGCCTCGCCCGGCCAGAGCAGGGCACCCGGGGCAGGCAGCGTGCAAGAGGCGGAGGGCGGGCGGCTGTGCCATGCGGGGCTCCCCCCGAGTAGCGGCGGCGGCGGCAGGGGGGCTGCCAAGGATGCCAGGAAACAGTTGAAATCAGTAGAGCCATTGCAACTGACAGTCCAGTATCGATGCATCAATACGCCGTCAGTAGGAATTATTTTAAAGGACGGATGGGAAATAACGAACGTTGAAAAGTGGCATGCGAATGCGAAGGGAGCAGGTGAGGTTGTGCTCGAATCGGTCCTAAAACTGCAGCTCGTGAGTATTGAGCAACAGGGGCGGGAGCGAAGCAAGAACACGTGACCACCACGTGACCGCCTCCGAATTCAAATCGAAGGCAATATCGCTGCGGAGCGCCGCGCCTCGTGAAGTAAGGGCCTTAGTTAGATAGGAGTTAGGGTCAATAAGTTCTAGTTCTTGTCATACTTCCCCTTGGCTGTACATTTCAGAAAGTCATATGACAGAATTGGGAAATCTGCTGTTGTAAGCTTATGGCAGGTTCCCAGATTGAACTTAACTAAGATTTTAAGGGCCTGAGATTTAGAATACAGGCCAATGTTTAATTGCACTATGGTAGGCCCTCTTTTAGCCTTTTGTTAAAATGCTGTGGTGCTGGAGGAGAGTCTTGAGAGTCCCGTGGACTGCAAGGAGATCAAACCTATCCATCCTGAAAGAAATCAACCCCGAATGTTCACTGGAAGGACAGATTTTGAAGCTGAGGCTCCAGTACTTTGGCCACCTCATGAGGAGAGAGGAGTCCTTGGAAAAGTCCCTGATGTTGGGAAAGATTGAAGGCAAAAGGAAAAGGGGAAGGCAGAGAATGAGATGGTTGGACGCTGTCATCGACACAACCAATATGGATTTGAGAAAACTCCGGGAGGCAGTGGAAGATAGGAAGGCCTAGCGAGCTCTGGTCCATGGGGTCACGAAGAGTCGGACATGACTGAACGACTGAACAACAACAAAAAGGCCCTCTTTTTTATAATGGTTTGTTAATAATAATTATTAATACAGTTGTGGCCCAATTTTAAACCCAATCAATTGTCTAGCCTGTTTATTCCGGCTCTGGGTGTACAAAGCATTATCTGCCCATGGCAGGATTCTCCTTCATTATTTACCTCTTTTTAAGGCTGTGGTCTTACCAGAGTTTTCTGTGTATATAAATTTCATGCATTTTATGGGGGGGGGTGGTCATGTGGTTTTTAATGTGCAATCAGTGTCCTTTCTTCTGCGTTGTATTTTCCTATTCTGATTCCGTCTCTACCTGTCTACTTCACATTTTCCCCTTCTTTCCGGCTCTACTTTCCCAGCCTCCGTGGTGTTTTACCTCAGGAAGTTGCCGAAAAAGGGGAACAACAGATTTTACTGCGTATTTTTGGGGTCCTGTCGTGGTTACAGAAGCAAATAAGTAACCATTTTTGAGCAAAGTTTCTAAATCCAGCCCTTGGTGGTGGTTTAGGAAACTTCGCTGAAACTGCTATTCTAGGGGCATGGTTGGCTGGGACCAGAATTTACTTCTCTTTGCAGTTAGCACACAATCTTTTCCTGTGCAGTTTGCCACTGGGAAACTATGCAGAAAATACTGGTAGGACTGCGGCCTAAGAATCAGAAATGAGGGGACCTGTTCTGTGAAGGCCATGACATTTTTGGTCTCCAGTATCTAAAGAGGACAGTCATAACAAAATGGCCCTCATCACCACTCTCCTCGGGAGTGCTGGTTTTCAGCATCCATCACACATCCCTCCTTCACAGGACTGAGTAAATTTTGTGAACATTCCGTGACATAACAGTAGCTCTGCACATGAGGAGGGCTGGAGACAGATGACTAGTGAGAAGCATATTTTAAGCTTCTTTTAGCTCCGGCGCGATTGCTAGGGAATCAAGCAGAAAATCATGGCAAGATAGGAAGCTAAACGACAGCTTATCATCACAGTCATCATGAAACCTGTGCAAAGTAAGTGAGCGCCTTCAGGATGCGATTATCACTTCCTTGTGTGAAAAGCAGGCAGGGTTCTCATAATACATACAATCAAAAAAGCTGCCTCTCTGGATTTACATTTTCGTACAGGCTTGGAAAATATTGCCAATATTAGCGTATCTGTTCGAAGGTAGCTTTTCAGGGGTGGGAGGTGGGGCTTGGGCGAAGGAAAAAAGAATTTAATTGGCAGATAAAAAAGGATGTAGAAAGGGTAATTTCATTTTTCCATCAGAAGAAGTAAGGTTTTATGTTACGAATTAAATTAACAGCACATGAAATTGGCTTTTTCCTAAGTTCATATTTTGTTAACTTTTTTCCCCTTTTCAATAAAAATAGAAAGGGAGGAGAAAAAGACCCCAAACTAAGGTAGAGATATAAAAGAGTGGCAACAATGAGCAAATACCATAAAATATCTACAATGCCCCATGCTTTTTGTGGTTTCCATTTGTTCTGCACTTTCTACTAGCAAAATAGTAAAAAGCCAAAAGTTATGTTTATAAATGTTCCTTGATGTTGTTGTCTGATGTTCAGTCTTTCAATCCCAGCTGGTTGGTTGTTATTTTTTAAAATCAACTTTCTGACTTTCTAGCTCATTTACAACTTGTTGCCTAGGGGTTGTGAGTTTTTCTCTTTCCTTCCCATCCATTTCACACACACACACACAGAGAGAGAGAGAGAGAGAGAGAGGGAGGGAGGGAGGGAGGGAGGATACTAGGTGGACTTGTGTATGAGGGGATGTGAGAATGTTTTCATCAATGCTTAGAACAGAGCCTTCCCCTCAAGACTTCCCCTGTTCCTTGTAACAGGATGCATCTGCTACTTCTTATCTACATTGACTTGAATTCAAACAAGACAACTGTAGTGTGGGAGGGAAAACACCTGTTTTAATCAAAGCAGGTGGAACTTTATTAGCTCATTGCAAATTTGGAAAAATATCTTCTGACTTAATTGCCCAAGTCATCAAACCAGCCACATACATAAATGTCAAGCAGCCCTTGGAAAGTTACTTTCATGGACTACAAATTAAGGGATGCCTGTTTTGGATTACTTACAAATATGACTGAAGCATTTCAAAAGTGTAAAGGAGAAGAAGAAGAAGAAGAATTTTCTATGGTCCAGTACCAACATTGAGAACTAGGATCGCTTGGGATACATGCCTTGTCAAGATTGGCGAGAGCTCCAAATATTGGTGGGAGACATCTTGGTTTATCCATAATTCTTCAACTCCCAGTCATGATATATAGGTTCTCAGTCTTCTTCTTTAACATGCTAAATCACTAATGAAACATCTGGATGTACCCTAACTGTAATGGGAGACAAATTTATACTCATATCTGTCTTAGTAGCTTTTTGATGGCATCTGGTTTGCTATTGTAGGAAACTCAACAGGTCTTGGGTCAGTCTCTTAGCTTGGCATATCTCTTATCTGTTGTACCACTACTTGGATAAGAAATGCTTAGCAACTTGAAACACCAAAATGACATTTCATTTCATTTTTTTGCATCATTTTGTTTTTGGTTTTTTTTTGTTTCATTTGAAATGATTTTTTTAAAAAAAATCATTTGTTTTGTTTTGTTTTATTTTTCATTTTTTTCATTTTTTACTATTGTTTAGGGCCCTGCCGATGGGCCGGCACTTTCTTTTTGTTTTTACCACTGACCAGCTGGCTTGCAGGGCCCTGCCGGTTGGCACTTTTTTTTTTCAACTGCCAACCCGCTGGCTCGCAGGCTCTGCCAATCAGCACTTTTTTTACCAACATCCGGCTGGCTCATGGGCCCTGCTGGTTGGCACTTTCCCCCCCACCAAGAGCTCCCTGCTGCCTTGGAAGCCCTCCCTGTAGGGCAGGGCTGTTCAACTTTGAACAGGCCGAGGTCTACTTTTTCCGGCCCAAAGTGCCGGAGGGCTACTACATTAAAACCTCTACTTACGAATTTTATCCGTTCCGACCACATGCTCATAAATAAAAATTTTGTAAGTAGAGCAGCCGTTTCCTGTAGGAATGCATTGAAAAGGAACAGATTTCAATGTGCCATGGCCCTTGAACTGCCCCATTCGGCTGAGACAGTGGGGGCTGGCAGACCCAGGACTTTGCTAGGGCAGTGGTGGTCCTTGGGATGGGGGAGGCAAGGGTAGAGAATGTATCCTCTCACTTTTTTATTGATGGCCAGCGGACTACTTTTGAACCCTTCGCGGGCTACTGGTAGCCTGCAGTCTACCTGTTGGGCAGGCCTGCTGTAGGGGATCATCACTGGCAGCAGCCACAGCGGGTGGCGGGAGACCTCCCCGGCATCAGGTTGGGGGGTGGAGACAAAAAAAGAAGAAGAAGAAGAAGAAGGAAACAAACTGAAAATTTTCGGTTCATTTTGTTTTTCTTTGATGGGTCATTTCATTTTTCATTTCATGAGGGAACAAAACAAAACAAAAAAAATAAAAAAATCATTTTGTGCCCATCTGTACTAATAAAAGCAAAGCATACTGCCTATATTCTCCCCCACAGTGCTTGTTGAGAAGTTTACAGTTTATTATGCAGGCTGCACATTGCCCACCCAGCCTGAAATAAAGATGCAAGACAAGTTTCAAATACGGTTAAAACTGGGCCACATTTTATTGAGAAATCTTTTTATTTACCTTGTAAGGAATTTAAGGATGATAGGACATAGAGTCATTTTCTTAGCTTGATATTAGCAGCACAGTTTTTGCTTTGCATTAGACTTTATCTAAGGAATGTGTAAGTTAGGGTATTTGTACACGACCCCTAAACTCCGCCGCAAATGGCTTCCAGCTCCGGAGCTTACAATTGTTTCCCCACCAGCTCTGGAGTTTGCAGGAAATTAAGTGCGACCTCGCCCACCTAAGCGCGTCTCAGCGCACTTTTCATGTACCTGCTCTTGGAGGGTGAAAATCCCCAGATCCGGATGTAATCTGGTGAGTGCCGGGCTCTCCTCACTTCTGGTTTGTTTTTTGTTTTTTGCCTCCCACCCCTTTAAGAGAAGGAATCAGGAGGATGATGGGGCAGCTTCGGGGGTGAGCCTGCATTTTTTTCCTCTCTTTTTTTCTCCCTCCCCTCACGCAGGCAGGAGCAAGGAAGTGCGGAGGGGTGGGAATGCAGGAAGAGCAACAAACCCCCAAGATCTCTGGTCCGAATTTAAGTGGCCAGCGGATCTTAGGGGTCATGTAAAAAGGCCCTTAGTCAAAGCATAATTTATTTATTTTAATTGAAGTTTCTAGAAGCTTGAACTTTGAATGCTTATTGGATATTCCAGCATCACGTGGATCAAACCGCAAGATGTTCTCATCATCACAGAAAGAAGATTCACCATTATCATCATCTTTATTCTTCTGCCTGGCCTTTGCTTCACTTCATAATGATTCTTCATTAGTGAGAGTTTAGAATTATTCAGATAAGCCATGGATTTCAGTAAAGAGTTAGGAACGCTTACTTAGATGAGCCTTTTTTATTTTTAGGGCAACTAAGCTTACATTTTGAATCTTTTTTGAATCTTTTCAGATTTATTCTACTTTGTACTTTTGTCTAGCAATAAACCTTCATTATATCTTGCTTTGCCTTCAGAGAAATCATTTGTTTGGTAGGTTTTGGTGTTTTTAAAGAGCCCAAGAATTTGCCTTGATGATTTACGGCTTCGAAGCCTCAGCAGAAAGCATGAGTTTGTTTATAAATCACAGGTTCAAAGAAGTGGTTTCCGCAGATTCCTTGATCCTAACTGAAACAGGGCCTGAAACATACTGCCAGCAGGTAATGGCAATTTGACCATAACCATCAAGACCCTGGATGAATTCAGAGAGATTTCACTGTCAGAAGGATGCTGCACACCTAGATAGCATCCTTCCCAATTCAATAAATCTGCTAGCCCCAAGCAGCCCACAATTCCCTAACCTGAATTTATTACTGTATATTCTTTCAGCTTAATATTCCTATGATTCCTATTTAATTTTATATGAGGGCTGCCCAGCACCTCATGGGTGTCTTACCCAGGGGCTTACTGAATTCTGTTACCTCTTGCACTACCTGCCTAAAGTGTGACTGTATAAAAGTATGACCTCTGAGAGAGAATGGGATGGGCGAAAACTTGCTGCCAATCTAGCTACCATTTTTAAACAGCTAGTATACCAAGGTCTAGATTATGTAACAAGAGGGCAAAACCAATTAGCTCCACTGGCTGCATACAGTGAGCTATCTGTGTAAATAGAAGGGGGCAGGCTTGGCTGTAAGGCATTCAGCTGTCTGGAGCCCCTTTAAAGCAAGGAGGGTAGAATAATTTAGTTATTTATATTTCTATATTGCCCCCTTAGTGCACAGCAACCAGCTATAACACAGCCTAATGGCTTGTCATAGCTAGCTTTTAGGGATGGGCACAAACTGGAAAAAATAGTGTTTCATTTCATTTTGTTTTATTTCTGGAGTAGTTTCATTTTGTTTCATTTGTAAAGAAACTTTAAAGTAGTTTTGTTATGAAATGAAACAAAATGAAACAAAAATACTATGCCCCCCTGTGTTCTAAAGGACCAAAGTGGCAGGGGTACCTTCCTCAAGCAATTCTAGGTAACCCCCTGAAATTTGGGAACATTTGAGTATCAGGGAGGTGAGTTATAAAGCTCCAAAGGGTGTCTAGGTACGTAACAGAGAGAGAGTGTGGTGTGCATTCCAGCAATTTAGGAGTTAATAGGAATTAATCTAGTGGTTAAATTAACTTCTAATTTGCTGGCACACATGCCACACATTCTCTCAATTAACAATACAGACCCCCCCCCTTTGGAACTGACTCCCAAACCTTTCCAAATTTCGGGGGATTACAGGGAAGAGCTTGAGGAAGCTCCCCTGCCATTTCCTCTGGAATGAATTGTTTCATTCTAGAGAGGGAAAATGCTGTTTCATTTTGTTTCATAACAAAATGCTGTCTGCTGTTTCATCTTGTCCCAACCCTAACCTTACAACACGACAAAACAGTGTGTCGTTTTTCATTTTGTACCCATCTCTACATGTTTTCCTTTCACCCAGACTTTGTTCAAATGTGGACACTTCTTTTAAGACATGTTGTCTTTCAGAACCAAGTAAGCTTTGCTTCATTTAAGTAGCCTTCAATTTCTCTTCCCATTGTGTATTGTATTATAGAGTTAATTTAGGGTGGGGTTTTGTTTGCTTTTCTGTTTAGCATCTTGGGCTTTTTTATTATTGAATTTTGGTTTGCATTGTGGATCTTTTTATTGTAAGTTACCCAGAGTAGTGTCCTGGCCAATAGATGGGTGGGGTAAACAAACAAACAAATGAATGAATGAACAAATGAATGAACAAAGAAACAAACAAATACCTCAAAGCAGCAACAAGGTTGCCAGAGATAAACAACCAACTCACTTTTTTTTCTTGACCTCGTTAGAAAATATAAAGAGAGTTCAACTGAGGTACACTTCCCATCTTTGAATTCTAGTTCATGGACACAGAAAATGGATTGCAAAATGACACTTAAAATTGTTCCTCGAATCTGCAAAATTAAGAGCATGGGCTTTCTTTCAGATACATTTATGTGATCTTTCACATTTCTTTCTGGAACTGAAAAAAAGGGAGTTATTTTTAGCTGTTGACCTACATGTTTTCCTCTTCAATACCAAACAAATGTTTTCACTAGATATTTCCTTGTCTTACCTCTCTGCTGATAAGAGCATTTCAGGATAAGAGAAGATACTGTTTTGTGCAGAGATTGAAGTAGAAGGTAAAAACTCCATGTTTGGTTAGAAATGAAGCAATGAGGAGCTTCCTTTTCCCACAGCTAGCAATACTGGGTGTTGGTACAGGCAAACAGAAATGAGAATGTAAACTCTCTGGAATATTATCGTTCTCTAAAATGTTGATAAAGGTCTATAAATGGGATTGACACATGCCTTGGCAGCCATTTAATTTGCTGTAATCATGTCAGATAGAACAGCTGATGAGTGCATCGTTTACCTCAGGTACTGTTGAAGGTATAACTGAATTACTTTAATTCAACTGTTAAACGATCTACAAATAGACCCTTTTGAGGCGCATCAGCTTTGAGGCAATTTCTATGCCATGAGAGAACATTGTTGAATTCCCTGTGACTGCAGGTAGAGAAATTCAGGAGAGCAGATGGCACAGAAGGAGGTAAAGCAGCTGGAAAGTTTTGGAATAGAAAAATCAGTCTCAATTACATGTTGTCTTTCTGAGGTTCAGTGGTCTTTTTCTCCTGTCCCTGCATTTCTAGCCACCTTGAGTCCTTTTAAGGAAAAGGACAGGGTAAATATTTTTTACAAGAACCCAAATACATGTTAGGTTGCATGGCATTACAAGGACTGAAATTCTTCCTAGTGACATAAGCAAACTTGTACATTTTTGGCCCGCTCCTTGCTGGTAAATAAAGACCACCTGCCACGTTGACCCAGCATGTGTGTCACCTCCAGGAATTGTGCTATGGCCTCTTTATTTAACTGCAAGGAGCATGTTGAATCCTACACATGCACTTATAATATAATGGGTTTTCAGCCAATTTGTATCCTCTTCCAATCCCCATTCAAGTTGTATTTTTGGTCAGAATGGTTTTCCCCCTTCACATCAAATTCCTGATTCGGAGTAATTCATTATCTTCTCCCTTTGTGACGATAAGCATACAGTAGGACCCCAGTATCCACTGGGGATTGTTTCCAAGCCTTTCCGTGGATAATGAAAACCGTGGATAAGAGACAACACCAACCCCCCCCCCACTAAAACTGCTATTTTTCGACAGTAGCGTGCATTACGGCTGCTGTTTTGTGATAGGACATTGCTTTACAGCTGCGGTTTTATGACAGTAGCTTGCTTTACGGCTGCTGTTTTTCAACAGTAGCATGCTTTATGGCTGCTGTTTTGTGACAGGAGCTTGCCTTATGCCTACTGTTTAAAACAGGAGCTTGCTTTGCGGCGGCTGATTTATTTATTTATTTATTTCCTCTGCCAACCATGGATAACTGAATCAGTGGTTAATGAAGCAGTGGATACAGGAGTCCTACAGTATATAGGAAGTGCAGCAGAACAGGATGAGAGATTAGCAATCATGTCCCTTCAAATGTATTCTGACTTATGGAAACCATTTGGGGGGGGGGGTGTTCCCAAGTAAAGAGTACTCAGAAGTGGCTTATAATTCTCTTCTTCCCAGGATGCCACACAAGTTGGCTCTACTCATAGGAAGCCTACTGGGGACTCGAACTCACAGCCTCTGGCTCTGCAGCTAGATATCTAAACCAGTGGGCTATCCAGCCAGGATGACTGATTACCAAAGAACAAGCAATCCACTCAGTATTCGTGGATTTTGCTATTAAATGCAACCAGGCCACACTTATTACATACTCCAGTCCTGACTTTGGTGGTTACTTCACGTCCTTCCTCGAGCTGAGGTGAACTTGCCTCCGTGTTGAAATCGGTTTTCAACACGGATCGAGAAGTGGATTGAAAAGATTCCCGAGCTCCAGGACGGGAATCTCTCACCCCGCTTGGAGCACAGTTCAAGGGGTGTGGTTGGGGTGAACTCGGATTGACCCAACAAGGACGTGAGGTTATGTTCCTTCGAACCGGTCTCCAGCGGGGCCGCGAACTGCAGTGAGAGGGACGTGAAGTATCAGCCTTTGTCACAGATAATTGATGAAAATGGACAAATAGTATTTGAGGGAAGAGATCAAGTCCATCATTTTTGAGATGCTTACCCTGGGAAGAAATTTTTGGAAGATTTCTCAGTTACTCCATGACAGGCAATCACGTTAAGACTTTTCATTCCCGCAGATGTTACATTCACAGTGAAGAGTTTTGAACAAAGCCACTTTTAAAAACTTCTATTCCAAAACAATATACGAAGAGCAACACTTTAAAGAATTTCCTAGTTATCTTCTCCACACCAGTGATTTTCTGCTGTACCACCAAATTGAAACACCATTTCCTGAAACAATAATATATTTTCTGGGAGCGTCACAAAAGAACAATTTAAAATCATAAAATATGCATTTCCCTTATGTAATCAAAAAAACCCAAAACCGCCATAAATTATAATGGAATGTACAGTCCAATTCTCCCATTCAGAGCCCTTAAATGGTGTGCACTGATTAAGCTCTTAGTCACTGATGTTAAATTTCTAATGAAAGGAGCTTTGAATGTGGTTTAACCCATTTTAAATACCCCACTGGTGCCCCGGAATTAAAAGGGAAGAAGAAAATTAATCCCATTCTTTTGTTCTTCTTAATACATTGTAATAAATTAGGCTGCATCTTTCTAATGCATTTATGTCATAAAGAAAAATGCTAAAAGATTTTCGGTTCTCAACAACAGGGGAAAAAGGAAAAGGCACAGAACAAAAGTGCACATTAGCATCCAGAACAATTCAAGTCTCCCCTGCTTTTACAGAAGGAGCGGTTGTATTTTTGGTGTTTCTATATGTCTCTTTCAGTTGCTGTTTGCTTGGCACTCTTCTGTTTAAAAAAGTCATTTCTTTCCTCTTGCTTCTAGCCCCCAGTGCTGATGTTTGGGATAAGAACGGCTGTTCAAATTTAGCATATTGTCTCAAACGGCATTCTCAACCTTTTTCTTTGGTCACAGCCAAAGGCACATATGGCCCAATCAGGATTGTACAGGACGTGTCACATAACAAATCTTACAAGGTGGTGTGTGAAGGCTTGTTTCCTGGCTGGGTCAAATGTGTCAGCTTCCATGTGGTCCCCATTTTGAATGGCTGCTCTACTATACAATGCTGTCCAATTCAGCTGTTCTGTTGGAGATATACCGGGAAGTTCTATCTCTGAATGCCAGTCCCTTGTAAATGCAGGCAGGATGCAGCTCTTGCATTCATGTCTTGCCTTGGGCCTTCCTGTAAGCCAGGCATGTCCAAAGTTAGGCCTGGGGACCAAATGCAGCCCAATTTCAAATTCCGAGCAGCCCGCGGCCTCTTCTGCCCACCGCCTCAGCTTGTCACTCATCCCCACCACCTGGACCCTCCCCATACTGGATGGAGACACCAGCTTGCAGTTTCACAGTTTGCCTGCCCTCCCTGCCTCTGTCCACCACCACCCACCCACCTGCCTAGACTATCTGCCCCCCATCTCCACTGCTGCAGTATCCTCCCTACCTCCTTGCATGTTATAGAGCAGGGCTGCCCAACTTTGAATCCCCTGTGGTTTCATTTTGCCCCCCCCCCCGCACTTCCCCACATGCACCCAATCCTCACCACTGCTCCATCCTCCAGGTCACTGGTGCTCCCCATGCTCTGCATACGCACTTCCACGTGCATGTGCGTGCACACACACACACACACACACACACACACACACACACACACACACAC
>JAHTLZ010000227.1:612196-622945 GCA_023846285.1 Phrynocephalus versicolor
ACACACACACACACACACACACACACACACACACACACACACACACAGACAAGGAGGAGCGACTGCTCCGTCCCCCAGTTCATTGGCACTCCCACGCTCTGAGCATGCACATCCATACGCATGCATGTGCGCGCACACACAAACACAAATGCTCGCCCCTCCATGCACACCCACAGACAAGGAGGAGCGGCGGTGGCCATGAGGAGGCTAACGGGGCTGATACGCAGCCCAGAGCTCCCTGTCTGGCAGCTCCAGCTGCCTCTGCCTGGCCCTGCCACTCTGGCTGTGTTGGTGTCAGAAAGAGGGGTGGGCGGAGGGTGGAATGGGAGGAGGAGGAGGAGGAAGCCTCCTCTCAGAGTTTCCCGCTTCATCCACCCAGCTGGTTGGCTGGTTGGCCAGGCTACCCCTGCTGCTGTCTTTACCCCAGGTCCCTGGCACTCCCTGCCCGCCCGCCTGCCCAAAGGTGTTCTATGCTGGTGGTACCTGCCACTGCCACCTCAGCCCCACGAGGCTCAGCGGGATAGCAGGAGCCCCCCCGGGGTGCGGAGGCGTCACCAGCCAGCAACAACTCCTGGGGGCCAGCCGCCGGAGCCTGAGGAGGTACAGGGAGGGTGGAGCTAGGCAGTGACAGTAATCCCCCTCCTGCTCTGCCACCTCCCCACTCCTGGTGCTGGTTGCCCCTGCCGCCAGCCGCCCCTCCCAGCTCGGTGGAGAGTTGAGGACGGGGCCAGCTGGGATGAGGCACCTGGCCCAAGAGAACCTGGTGGCTCCTGTGAGTGTCACCAGTGTGTGAGCAGGGGGAACTCTCCCAACGCCTCCAGGAGCGCTGGTAGGCTGGCAGGGACCCAGCGGGTGCCCTGCCAGTGCGCGATGTGGGGAAGACACCGAGGTTGGCAGGGACCTGGCGGGTGATCTCCAATGGCGCCGCGGGTGACTCATCACCCGCGGGCGATGCGTTGGACAGCCCTGTTATAGAGACTTGTCCAAAGTCTGGTCCAGGGGCCAAATGTGGCTGAATGGTCGGCCCCCACACACTTTCACCTCACCAAATCCTGCCCTCCTTGCAAAAAGTTTGGACACCCCTGCTGTAAGCCAATATTTGGTCCCTGTGAAATCAAAAAGACAGGAACCTGTTCACACCCAATGTCCTATTTCAAAATGAATCAACATTCATTAAAGCATCCAAGCCTAGACCCCTAGCTTGAACCTCAGAAGGCAACTGTCTTAGGGCCTTTTCACACAATCCCTAAGATCCGCTGGCCCCTTAAATTCAGACCAGAGATCTTGGGGGTTCATTGCTCTTCCTGCCTCCCCACCCCTCCACACCTCCTTGCTTCTGTCTGCGTGAGGGGATGGAGGGGAAAAAAGCCTTAAAAAGGGACAAAAGAATAAAGGCTTACCTCCGGGTGCCCATGGAAGCTGCTCCGAGCCCCCATCACTTCCTGATTCCTCTTTAAGGGGCGGGAGGCAAAAAACAACAACAAAAAGAAGCCAGGAGAGCCTGGCAGATCCGCATAAAGGAATTGTCACCTTTTGAGAGCAGGTACTTGAAAAGTGTACTGGGATGCGCTTAGGGGGGCGTGGCCGCACTTAATTTTCTGTAAGCTCCGGAGCTGGTGGGAAAACATTTTTAAGCTCCGGAGCTGGGAGCCATTTGCCCCAGAGTTTAGGGGTCGTGTATAAGCGCCCTTAAGGGCAATGGGATAGGGAACAAGGGGAGAGGGGGCAGCAAAAGACTGGACCAAGAAATGCCAAGATTTGAGCTGCAACGGTGGGGGCAGAAGAGTCCTGCTAGGGTGCGCCCCATCTAAAGTCCTGAGGGAAAGCTCTCACTGATCCGTTGGCTCTGGAACAGTCCAACAACATTACACATATCTATCTCTCTTTCCCTTTCTCTCAGCACATTGGTTCCCTAAAATGTTTTGTTTTAGGGGCGTATGAGCAAGATTCAAAACCCAATCCCAAATCCTTAATCCCAAAACCCAATCCCAAATCCCAATGCCAAAACCCAATCCCACAAGAAATAAAAGAGAGGGGGTAAATAATAAATTCTGTTCTGTTTTTAAACAGTCTGAGACAGCACAGGCCAAAGCCCAGAGAGACCAGCCAGGGAACCCACAGGAGCCACTGACTGGCAGCAATCCCTCTCCTTGCTCACTCCTCCAAAGACTGCAAAGAGGTACCTGCCTGCAAGAGGCATGGTTACAAACCATGAGGGAGATGAGTAATCTCCAGGCTTTAAACTGGGGTACTTCAAGGGCCAGATGCAAAAGATATCAGGAGACAGAGATCTAGTCTCATATGCTCCCAGAGGCATCTGGTGTGGCCACTGTGAGATACAGGAAGTTGGACTACAGGGGCCTTTGGCCTGATCCAGCAGGGCTCTTCTTATAAGAGCTTTTATACTCTCTGCCAGCAACCAGACCCTCACACTAGAACCAGGCTTTGCTATTGGTTCTTAAATGTTGCAAGTTGTCCAAGAAGCACATGGCAAAGCCACATGCTTTGTTCAATGCATGAGTCCCAACCCCGAGGGAGGCCAGGAAAGTTGTAACAAGGAGTAGGGCCTTCTCGGTGGTTGCTCCCCAATTATGGAACCATCTACCCCCGGAAATTCGGCTGGCACCCTCGCTTCAAATTTTTAAAAAGCTATTGAAGACCTGGTTCTATAGAATGGCATTCCCTGATTCTTTAAACACTTAGGCACTATTTTTAAACCATTTTATCAAATCTCTTGCCATTTTTAGCTTCATTTTAGCTTCATTTTAGTTTTTGTTGTTGATTTATGTATATTTTATTTTATTTTGTACCTTGTATCTTGCTTTTTAAATTGTATTCCTTTGTTTGTAGTTACATGTTGTAAACCGCCCAGAGTAGCCCTCGGTCTAGATGGGCGGTATAAAAGTCAAATAAATAAATAAATAAATAAATAAATGAAATAAAATTAAAAATAAATCCAAACATGCTAAAAATCAACTCTAAAAAAATTAGAAAGAGAGAGGGGGAAAGGGAACAAGTTAGCCTAATCGTAAAGTGATTGCAATGTATGCATGACCCCTTCCACCCCTTGCACATTAAAAAGAATATAAAAATAAAAATACAATCAAATGGTACAGTACACCCAAATCAACCCTAATAAATTAATAATAAGGGAAGGGAACATATTTGCCTCTGCCTGCCACTTTAAGCCTCCAAAAAAATCTTAGGAAAAAAAAGTGATCTGAGAAAACACATAATTAGACATTTTAAGCACTGGTCAATACCTGCTAGGTATTATCAGCCAGAAATATTAATTTTTGCTGGGTTTTTAAGTCTTTTAAGAATGTTTTAATAACTTAAAAATGCCATTCTGCATGGATTCGCCGCCATTAACAAAAGTATGTGGCAGCCATTTTTTCCCTTTAAAATAATCTCTTGAAAAACATATTAGATGTTTTAATCACTGCTCATCAACTTAATAGGTATAATCAGGCAGAAAACTTTTTTGCATATCTTTGAAGTGTTTCACATTGATTTTAAACGTTTAAAAACAGCTCTTTCCATCGATTGCTGCTATTAACGAAACAAAGTGAAACAAACCATTTTTTTCTAGTTTGTTTCCTTTCATTCTAAATCCCCTCTGAGGTTTGTTATTCATTTTGTTCTGTAGTGAAATGAATAACGAATAATGAAACGAACCAAAAGTTTGTTTCGTGCCCATCTCTAATCATGACAAATATTCATTTTCTCACTTTGTACCCATCTCTGATTTCAAGGTGATTTAAGAAATGTTTTCATGATCCCCCTTCCCTACTTCCAAAGGAAATGGAACTGAGTATTTTAATGGGACAACCCCCACAAAAGCCCTTATTCTCTGCCTACCTGCCTCAGTGGCTACTCCCCTTCCCTGGAGGTTGTGTGTGTGTGTGTGTTGTGTCATTACAGTCGTAACCGACTCTTCGTGACCCCATGTCCATGGAGTTTTCTTGGCAGGAATATTGTGGAGTGGTTTGCCAGTTGCTACTCCAGGTGCCTACAGCACCTGGTAATCCTTGGTGGTCTCCCATCCAAGTACTAATCAGGGCCGACCCTGCTTAGCTTCTGAAATCAGGCGAGATCACATGTGCTTAGGGCAACTCCCTGACCCCCAAACCTTTCCAAATTTGGGGGGCTTGAGGAAGCTGCCCTGCCATTCCCTCTAGAATGAATTATTTTGTTCTAGAGGGGGAAATGGTACTTCATTTCATTTCATAACAAAACACTCTCGGCTGTTCATTTTCTTTTGAAATGTTTTGTAGCCTTACGCCATGATGAAACAATATGTTGTTTTTCATTTTGTGCCCATCTCTACTTCGTATTTATTAGGTTCATCTCTTTGAACAAATATGAAACAATGAATTCTGATGACTATCATGATTCATTTTTTTTTATTCATGCCCATCTCCATTGGTAACAATTAGTCAAGCTGTCTCCTCTTCTGATTCTCTTATTGACAGTCCTTGGGTCAACTTTGAGCTTTGGAGAGAACTGTTAGAATCTCTGCTATGTTCAGGGATTAGCCAGTTTGTTCTCCCACGTGAACAACAGGAACTTAACTTGATCTAAAGGTCTCTTCAAGTTGAATGAAGGAGCAAAAGTCATATAAAGCATGTGTTTCTGGGCTGAGCCATTTCAAACTGCAGTGTTTATGGTGAAGGACTGTAAACATATTATATCTGTGTCAATGAAATAATCCAGAAAACCAGCAAAGCAGAGAGGATGTTTTTGGCTGTCCTTTATGTCTGGAATGCCATCCTTGTATGTATAACAACTGCTTTTATGAAATTGATCTGAATTCTGCTTATTGCCCTGGCGAGGCATGGGCCAAAATGCAGACCCCAAGAACCTGTTGGGCCCTCAGCTCCAAAATCCCTCAAACCGGAAACAAAATATATATATAAAACTGCTATTTAAAAATTCCTCTGTGGCTTGTTTTTTTAAATGAGCAATACAGAGTGGAAGGAAGGAAGGAAGGAAGGAAGGAAGGATTCTAGGGTAAGTGTGCACTGCACAGCCCTCTGATCTCTGGAAATTACTTGATCCTAAGGTGCAACTTAAATGAATTTTGACTCACATTTGCCTTACCCAAAGCCTGAAACAGATGACAGAATCAGCACAGCACTAGAAACCGATAGACATTTGATTGACAGCCTCATCTTTCCTCTCTCTGCATTGTTTGCATATGGGTTTATTTTTGCTAATCACTAAGGGGCACACCTAGAATCATAGAATCATAGAATCATAGAGTTGGAAGAGACCTCAAGGGCCATCCAGTCCAACCCCCTGCCATGCAGGAACCCCATCACAATATTTCTGACAGATGGCCATCCAGCCTCTGCTTAAAAACCTCCAAATAAGGAGACTCCACCAACCTCCGTGGCAGCATATTCCACTGCCAAACAGCTCTAACTGTCATGAAGTTCTTCCTAATGTTCAAATGGAATCTCTTTTAAGAGATTTTGAGAGCCTTCAGTTGTAATTCTGATTCCTCTTTGAAGGAACTGTGTCCCTGGAGGAACCAAGTGATAACAGCAAGAACCAAGCCATTCTTTTAATTGCATACTTTAACCCCATATGCTAATAAGTTAAATATTGCAGGCTTTGGACGTGGATGGATGATTCTGTTCATTTCACTTCCCCCATTCTTCCCCCCTCCCTGAGCATGAAAGGGTTTGCAGAGTTGGAGGGGGAAATTCTTTATGCAGTTTGTTTGTAAAAACAAATCAAAATGGAATTGTTCTGAGCAAGCATATGAAAGATTAGACTGCAATTCTGCAAGAAGTACATCAAGCTGAAGGCATACCCAAAAATCGTCATCCAGGTGGGAGATGATGAAAAACTGTAGAGATGAACTGCAGGTCGCGAAAGCCATGGGACAGCCATACCCATCATCTTCGAGTAATAGACCTGGACTATACTGAGTCCATATTTCCTCAATGTGACAAAGGCATTGAGGCCAGAGAAAAGCATTTGACCAGCATGGCAGAGGGGACGGTTCCTTCATCAAATATTCAATCATTTGCCAGTTTGATTTGAATTTCATTGCTTTCCAAAATTGGAAGATGAGGCGGTAATTAGCTGTTTCCCCATCAGTCTCCATTCTACCTCTCTAAGCAATTTTGAGATAATGATCTTCGCCCTCCCCCCCTACAACTTTGGGGACATCTGAGAGCCAAATATTAAGCCGGCAGTTATGAAAGTGTGCTCAACCACCTGTTCTCTTGACCCAAAGCCTGACCCAGTTAACAAAAGGCCGCATATCTCAATTAGTCCGAGGGAACCCATTGATTGCCATTCCATAACGAAGCCTGGCTGGCCTGTTCTCTTTTCAAAAATCGAGGCAGTCCAAGATGGCAGTCCGACGCTGAACTGCTTAAAGTCGAGACACGTCCAGAGAGCACTAATTGAGAGCTGATTTGGACATCACACCTGAAGCAGGAGCTGCAGGCTGGAGAAGATTATTTCTGTTTACACATTAAGAATGACACGCAGGGAGCACAGCTCTCCGACATGGTGAGAGGGTACACATTTCTTGGCAAGATACAAGATAGACATCAGTGTGGCTCATGCTGTTTTGAATTCCCCTTTCTTGAAACTATCTGGTATAGAAACAAGTTCTTGGAATCATCATGCAATCTATATTTGAGATAAGAAAGGGCTACATGAGAGATAGAGAGAGAGAGAGAGAAGAAAAGTTGGATGATAAGACAGGAATCCTGAAAAAACGATTCAGAGCTTTGAAGTTACTTTGTAAAAGGAATTAGTGTTATAGTTCAAGGGCACTCCAAAACTACTTACTCATTAATTCCTTAGAAATTCCTAAGGTGAAACAGAAACTATTAGACTCTAGTGGTCATCTATGGTCTGTGGATAATTCACACACTCGACAAATGATTACAAAGAAAAGCTTGCAGGGAGAATAGATAATCAACGGCCACAAATGATCAACCTCATTTTTAACTGGACTATTTTAAGCTTACCATTGTGATTTTACCATTGTTAATTTATGACAGGGGTTCTGACATCCTTTACAAGTGAAGAGCTTCTGCTGAAGACTTGCAAATCAAAGACATTATCATCACCATGTTCAATGCCCATTCATAGTCTTACCAATAAATCAGGTCTGCCCAACAGGTAGACCACAGGCTACTGATAGCCTGTGAAGGGTTCAAAAGTAGCCCACCGGCCATCTTAAGGACCACCACTGCCCCGGCAAAGTTCTGGGTCTGCCAGCCCACTGTCTCAGCCGAGCGGGACAGTTCAAGGGCCATGGCGCATTGAAATCTGTTCCCTCCAGAACAGATTAATTGGTTTTCAATTCATTCCTATGGAAAACTGCTGCTCTACTTACAAAAGTTTTTAGTTCTGAGCATGTGCTTGGAAGAGATAAAATTTGTAAGTAGAGGTTTTTGTGTAGTAGCCCTCAGTCACTTTGGGCTGGAAAAAGTAGACATCGGACTGTTCAAAGTTGTACAGCCCTGCAATAAACCACAACCTTGATGCCATGTATAAATATCTGCCATGTTAAATCTCCTTCTGTTATGCCTGAAGTGGACCTGTCCACAAAACCTCACATAAAAATATAGAAGTTAGTCTTTAAAGGTACCACCTTGTTTTTGTCTTTCTTTTCCCACTTTTTATTTTGTTCTCACCTATAATACTTATTATTACCCAGACGGGCAGTATAAATATCAAATCAAATCAAATCAATAAATATATAAATAAATATTCCAATGTTTTTGCAATGTTCATTGCATTTTTAAAGGAAAAAATAACTGTCTAAAAGGAAGCAATATACCTGATAGAGATGGGCACGGCTTAGCAGTATTTTCATTTTCGTTTTCGTTTTTTTGTTTTTGTTACGTAACGAAACGAAAACGAAAAACGGTTCAAAAATGGACCGAAAACGGAAACAAAACGACTAATTTTGAGCCAATTTTCGTTTTTCGTTACTGGAAAAACACATAATGGAGCTAAATGGGGTGAAACGAAAAATTCTTCATTTTTGTTTTTGTTTTTTCGTTTTCGTTATGTAATGAAACGAAAACGAAAAATTTTGAAATTAGCTCACGGAAACGGAAACGAAACGAAACAGACCCTAGCCGAAAACGAAAACAAAAACGAAAATTTTTTTCTGAGTCGTGCCCATCTCTAATACCTGATCAATAGTGAGTAATATACATACATAGGGACCAACAAACTCGTTGCTTACGCATGCAGGCGTGCAAGCAGGCATGCCCAAACTTTGACCCTCCTGATGTTTTGGACCCCAACTCTCACAGTCCTTTGTCATTGGTAAGCTACGCTTAGAATTCTGGGAGTTGTGGTCCAAAACATCAGGAGGGCCTAAGTTTGGACATGCCCGCATGCATGGAAAAACAGAGAATTGATTTTAATTCCACTTATTCTCCTGGTTCACTTTGGCATCTCTGATGTTGCACTATTCGTGTATCTGATTTCTCAAAGGGGAATCAGCAAAGAAGAGGGAAACCACGGTGAAGCAGGCAGGCAGGCAGCTTTCCTTGCAGAAACAGTACAAAGCATAAAAACAGATAACTTTCATCATATTACTCTGAAGTATGTTTGGAGGAAACGGCATAAGACTGGATGATTCTCTGAGCATCCCTTTTTTCCAGGTACTGCAGTTTAAAATATGAAGGTATATCTGTTTTGAATTAATAGGCAGAATCTTGCTGGCACTTTATCCATGTGCAGGCAAAATTGCAGAAGTTGCTGTGGTGAATTGCAGTGAATAGTTGAGGCACTGGGAGTGGGCACATGCCAGCCTTGTGACCAGCTCTACAATGGAAAATGCAACTAAGAGACCAGTATTGTGTCCATTAGCAGCTGTGGGTTCCATGACTCCTCTCGTCCATGTTAAAAAGCAAAACAGAACAGGATTCCTCACAAACTACACCATAAAATACAGAAATAGACTGCAGACAGGTCAGAAGGAGAACTTTCGGCTTCCAAGTGTGGAAGTTATGGGGTTCTTTAGTGGAACCCCCTTGCCTTCTCTGACCAATGATATCATTCCAGTGTCCTTAAGAATCTTTACTTTCTAAGAGAGGATGAACTTGAAGGGAGACTCCCCTACAAAAACCCTTGTAGACCCACATAAGGAAGTTATGGAGGCCATATTTGGCCCAGTGGTTCCATGTTCCCCCACTGTTCATCAGAGCAGGGTCCTCTCAAACAACTACTTTCTGTCCTTGTTGGAAAGGTGAGAGGTATATAGAAGGAAATTTTGCTTTGAGGAATTTATATTGTAGCAAGGCCCACTGAAAATCAGCTGATTCCTGGAGGGATTGATTCAGATACCAGTCTTGCATGACTATTTAAGCGGAAGTACATCACTCCCCCCACTCCTCTGCACAAAACAGTGAAAAAGGCCATGGAGGGATGAGGAGCCTGATGGAGAAGTTGACATACACCCCAAGATCATTATTGCATGCCAGATTGTTTGAGACCCACGCATTGGCTTACAGACACCTTCATCTGTGTTTCTCCATCTAGTAAAACTACATCTGCTTGTCAACAGGTTTTGGTGCATCAAAGCTAATACTGAGCAGAACCACCAAGCAGCTCTGCTGCTCTTTCATCCCACAGCCTTCCCCGACTTTTCCGCAACACCCCCTTGCAAGCCGTCAAGTGGTGTTTTCTTTTTCTTTTTTGCTCTCCTTCCTTCACCATCTCCTCTGTGTCAAGTACAAAGTAAGGTGGCATCAATCACGGGCAGACCTGAGGCACTCGGAGGAAATTGCTGAATCACTCCAGTTAATTATGGAAGTAGGGCAACCAGACCAAAGCAACTCCAATGAATCATTTCACAATTTCGTGAAGTGTGGTCAAATATACAGCTTCGTAAAGGTGGGAAGACTTGCAGAGGTCATTGTGTCCATCGTGCCCATGCTAGTGCAGAATCTCTGCTGCAACAGCACCTTTTGTGACTGCAGACCACACATTATCTCTTTTGAATCCTCTAAGGCAGGCATATCCAAACTTTGGCCCTCCAGAAGTTTTGGACCACAACTCCCACAGTCCTTTGCCATTGGCAATCTAAGCTTAGAATTCTGGGAGTTGTGGTCCAAAACAACAGGAGGGCTGAAGTTTAAAGGACATATCTGCTCTAAGAAAAGATACCCAGTGTGGTGTAGTCGGAGTAATGGACTAGGACCTGTAGATAAAAGGTAAAGGTAAAGGATACCTCCACCACACATGTGTGCTAATTGTGTCTGACTAGGGGCGCTGCTCATCTCCATATTCAAGCCGAAGAGCCAGTGTTGTGCAAGTCCATGGCCATGTGGCCAGCATGGCTACAAAGAAACACTGTTTTACCTTCCTGCTTTTTACAGTGGTACCTATTTATCTACTTGCATTTATATGCTTTCAAACTGCTAGCTTGGCAGGAGCTGGGGTTATCAGCAGGAGCTCACTCCACTGCATGGCACCCAGGATTCTAACTGCCAATCTGCTGCCTTTGCAGCTTACAGTTTTTCGGAGCCTTAGTCTGCTGAGCCATCACACCCCTGTAGGTCCTGGGTCAAAAATCCCTCCTCAGCCATAGAAGCTCACTGGGGAAGTGGAACTGATGAAACACTTATGGTTGCCATAACAACAGCAGCAGCAGCAGCAGCATCACCACCACCACCACCACCACCGTCGTCGTCGTCGTCATCATCATCATCATCATCATCATCATCATCATCATCATCATCATCATCATCATCA
>JAHTLZ010000227.1:622955-636523 GCA_023846285.1 Phrynocephalus versicolor
CAACAACAACAACAACAACAACAACAACAACAACAACAACAACAACAACAACATGAGTAGGAACAGGAACAGGAACAGGAACTCCACTACTTTTGTGACACAGTCTGGTCCACTGCACACCATGTCAGGAAGTTTTGGAAGTGAGTGAGAAAGACGCTCACGTTTGCTGCAGCCCCACCTCACCCTGCCCCACCCCGCCCCACATCATAACTTGCTTCATAATGTTGGTCACAATGAGAGCTAAACCAAAATTTTTCTGAAGGCACTTTTCCCACAGGGCAGGAAAAGATGTTTTCTGAGGAAAACTCGGGGGGGGGGGAGAAAACACTTTCCATATGTACTGTTGTTCCCCCTCCTGGTGGTTCTAGGTCAGTGGTGGCAAACCTTTGGCACGCCAGATGTTTTAGACCACAACTCCCAGAATTCCATGTCTGTATTGTCAATGACAAAGTACTGTGGGAGTTGTGGTCCAAAACATCTGGAGTGCCGAAGGTTCGCCACCACTGTTCTAGTTCATTTCAGAAGATGAATAAATATTGTTACACTATGGGAGGATTATTTAGGGGATTAGGAATGGGTCTTTCGACACCTTTTTAAAGGCAGGATGAGCCTCTGAGATTTTTAAAATTTGTATTTAAGGAACAGGAGCATGTTTTCTCTTCACATATACTGTGGACCATATAAAGCGACCAATCTTGTAGAACTTCCATTCCTGGTAATTGCAGACTTGTTACTTTAGGTCAGGCATGTCCAAACTTTGACCCTCCAGATGTTTTGGACCGCAAGTCCCACAGTCTTTTGCCATTGGCAATCTAAGTTTAGAATTCTGGGAGTTGTGGTCCAAAACATCAGGAGGGCCGAAGTTTGGGCATGCCTGCTTTAGGTCCTATGGGAGGAACCTTTGGGATAACAGCAAACAAATTTGATCTGTCCAAGTGAAGGTGGGGCAGGCAGTCCACCAGGGAGAGCGAACACAATGGCGTAGCTTGCCTTCATTGTAAATCCAGTACTGGGCAAAATTCTGCAAGAGAACCAGATGATGCCCAGCTCTTTTGAAGAGGAGTTAACTTACACGTAGAGCCTTATGCAATCAAATCATGTGCACCACAGTGGAGATATGGGAAATTCCTCACCTATCTTTGAGCTGTGGTTTGTTTTCAGATAATGCTCTCTCAATTAGTCCATCGAAATGCCGTTTCCTGGTCTTATGTGCTTGCTTATTATTTTCCTTATCTGTCCCTCTCTTTTTGAAAAGCATTTTGGTATTAGCTCAGATGATGAATATTAAATGACTCCTTAACCAATATTTAGTGTGATGTATTGCACGTGAGCTGGATTGCAAAAGTATAACCATTCAAGTTCATCTGTCTCGGAGATTGTTGTGACTAGGAGATTTTGCTTTCTTCTCTTTAGTTCTGAGAGCGGGTCCTCCCAATCCAGTTTGGAGGCCAGGCTGGGGATTTGGAATGAATCCCGATTCAGTCTGGAGTGGTTTGTGTCCCATCCAAATTGATCTTGATCCAAATCAATTTGCAAGGCTCTGATTGATTTGCATATACTGTATCATTTCTTGTCCTCATAAGTATAAACTTGGAGACATGACAGATCCTAAAGAGTAGAGCAAACCTGCCAGCAACTAGTGTTGGAATTCGCATTGAGGCATCTTTAAAAAATTGCTGTTTTTGAAAAGAAAAGGGAAAATGCTGAAGTGTCTCGGGTTCATCAAATTTGAATTAGGCTGCAATGCAAATCACTTTATAAATTAATTGCCTTTCATCCCAGAATTGAATCAGAGTGCCCTTCTCTCTAAGGTCATCTTCCTGTGCCACTTACATCTCCCAGGCACTGATGCTGAGAGTGGCCACCCCAAGAGATGTAAAGGAGTCTACAAGTAGGTGCCAAGCCTTCTCTGTGTTGACCATTTCTCTATGGAATGCACTGCTTATGGAGGTGCACCAGGCCCCTTCCATTCTAATATTCAGAAAGCACATTAAAAATGTTGTTGTTGTTCAGTTGTTCAGTCGTGTCCATCTCTTCGTGACCCCATTGGGCCAGAGCTCGCCAGGCCTTCCTATCTTCCACTGCCTCCCGGAGTTTGGTCAAATCCATATTGGTTGCATCAATGACACCGCCCAACCATCTCATTCTCTGCCGTCCACTTTTCCTTTTGCCTTCAATCTTTCACAACATCAGGAACTTTTCCAAGGACTCCTCTCTCCTCATGAGGTGGCCAAATTACTGGAGCTTCAGCTTCAAAATCTGTCCTTCCAGTGAACATCTGGGGTTGATTTCTTTCAGGATGGAAAGGTTTGATCTCCTTACAGTCCAGGGGACTCTCAAGACTCTCCTCCAGCACCACAGCTCAAAGGCATTGATTGTATGGGGATCAACCTTCCTTATGGTCCAGCTCTCACTTCCATACATCACAACTGAAAAACCATAGCTTTGACTATCCTGACCTTAGTTGGCAAAGTGATGTCTCTGCTCTTTAGGATGCTACCTAGGTTTGCCATTGGCAGAGAATGAGATGGTTGGACATCGTCATCGATGCAACCAATATGGATTTGACCAAGCTCCGGGAGGCGGTGGAAGATAGGAAGGCCTGGCAAGCTCTGGTCCATGGGCTCACGAAGAGTCAGACACAACTGAACAACTGAACAACAACAACTTCATGTATAACCCAAGGAGAAGAAAAAAGGACTTGATAGTCTTGATGATTCCCTATCAGTTTTCCCAATAGGCTCAGCTATTGCAAATTGGGTAAAGGAATAGGGTGGGTTGGGAAATTGCTCGGAGATTCAGGAATATGGCTGTGGAGCCAGATGGGCAATGGTTTCAAACTACAGGGAAAGAGATTCCATTTGAACATTAGGAAGAACTTCATGTCAGTTAGAGCTCTCCAACAGCGGAATATGCTGCCACAAAGGAGGGTGGTGGAGTCTCCTTCTTTGGAGGTTTTTAAGCTGAGGCTGGATGGCCATCTGTCGGAAATACTGTGATGGGGGTTCCTGCATGGCAACAGTTTGAGGTCTCTTCCAACTCTATGATTCTATGATTCTATGAGTTCAGTTCCCAAGTGTGGTTCCTTGACAGGAGGTGGACTTGATGTTGCATAAGGTCCCTTCCAGCTCTGCAGTTCTATGATGGATTAAACATCTAATCCAGTGGTGTCCAAACTTTGACCCTCCAGATGTTTTGGACCACAACTCCCACAGTCCTTTGTCACTGGCAATGCAAGGCTTGGAATTCTGGGAGTTGTGGTCCAAAACATCTGTAGGGCTGAAGTTTGGACAGCCCTGATCTAATCTGTGCCACCTCTCTCCAGCACAGACAGGTTCACATCATAGTAGATATGCCCATAAGATGACCAAAAGAAAAAGAAAGAATAGTAAAGGAAAGTAAAGGAAACACAATACAGAAGGCTATACTACTAGTCTCCTCACTTATTTCTACCCTTTAATATGGAACTGAGACAGGTGTAGTATAACAGTCATCACAAATGCATTTTCTAGTGGTAAAGCCCAGACACAGGTTTACCATATCATTCAGTGTTAGACCAACACACTTAATTCAATCTCTATCATTTTCACTCATCTTTTGGCCGGATGGGGAAAGGATAAACCAGGCTACTCTTTTTGAGATCTTTAAACACAGGTTTTTTAAGAAGACTGAAGAAAGCTGGATAGGAAGAGACTGGGTTATTCTGCCTCTTCCATTCTTGTCTTCCACCTGCTGCTCATCCCATGCTTTTTGAGATCCAAATTGTCTCTTCTAATAGACTGACATTTACTAAGCTTTATTTTTTCTGACAGTCAGCTCTACCTAAGGTGTTGCAGTCTGGAAAACCAGAAGAATGGCATCGCACCATGTCTCAACCAAAGAGATTTCTGTTCCACATTTTTTGTCAGATGATCAAGTTCCAGCCACCTGCTGAAAGGGACCTCTTTCTTTGCAGAATATTTATCCACAGACCCATGTATTCCATCTGTTTTCCTTCTTAATCCATTAGGGATGACAAGGAAAGGCACCCTGGCGGATGTTACAAAGTTATAAGGTACTCTGCCCTATAGGAACAGCATTATTTCCACTCATTGGGGAGTCTTATCGCTCTGCTTGTGTCCCACAGAAAACAAAAAATGTAGGCTGTTGGTGAAGCATCCTTTCTTCTCATGTCTTTCCAGGAATGAATATGGATGAATGGGGGAATGGGCTGCGAAAGGGCAAATGCATTTTAATGTAGCCAATAGAGATGAGCACGACCAGGGAAAATGACGTTTTCGAGTTGTCGTGTGTCGGCTCGTTTCCGTTTTTCGTGAAATTTTTCAAAAATTTGTTGTTTCGTGTGTCGTTTTTTCGTCTGTCGTTAGTACTGCTTGGGGGGGGAGCGGGCTCCTGGAGGCACCTCTCTGGGGTGGGTGCCTCCTCTGGCCCGCTATGAAGGGAAAGCGGGCTCCTGGAGGCACCTCTGTGGGTGGTTGCCTCCTCTGGCCTGCTACAAAATGGCATGCATAGCCAATTGGATATGCATACCAAGTTGAGTGGCAGAAGCACCTCTCTTTTGGGTGCCTCTCTGTAGACTGCAGGCCCACTGCTGATATTGCATCGATCTGGGCGCTCTGTGGTCCACTAAGAAGGGAAGTGTACTTGCGTTTGTAGTGCAATGCGAGTACACAGATCTGGCTTAGGGTTAGGTTAGGGTTAGCGCAAGGGCTAGGCTTAGGGTTACGGGTAAGGTTAGGGTGAGTTTGTGGGGTGCACCTCTGGGTGCCTCTCTGACCCACTAAGAAGGACAGTGTACTGGCATATGGGTTAGGGTTCGGGTTTGGGTTCGGGCTACGGTTAGTGGGCTTTTTATGCCCGACAGGCAAATCCCAGAAGTCTCAGTCAAAACCTGGTCAAGTGGCCATGCAATTGGTGGAATGGCTCCTAAAATTTGCATGGTCCACTCCCATGGCCAGCCCATAATTGCGCACTGCGCAGGTGTAAAAAAATACAAATAAAAATAAAATAAAATAAAATCAATGGAGACGTTTTGTTGCAAGAAAAACCCACTGCTGCTACTGTAAAAAATTCAGGCAGTTTTAAAATAGCTATTTTCGCATGTTTCTGTGGTGTTTGTTGTGTTTTTGGACCATCACGATTTCAAAATAAATATTGCTTGCGGTCGCCCCATTTTGGATCCCCCGCCCGCACCGCATGGCATGGCGAGTTGGCGAGACGACGAGGATGCGCAGCCCAGGAGAGGAGAGGGGGGAGGCCGGGGACCCCCCCCGAAACCACCCCTCTGGTAGGTGCCCTCACTCAGGCAGGCATATTTTCGCCTGCTTTTTTGGCCGGCAATCGGGTTTATTTTTACTTTTTAAAACTTTTTTTCTGTGCCGTGCCGCTTGGCGAGTTGGCGAGACGACGTGGATGTGCAGCCCAGGAGAGGAGGTGGGAGGCCGGGGAAACCCCCCCCAGAAACCACCCCTCTGGTAGGTGCCCTCAGGCAGGCATATTTTCGCCTGCTTTTTTGGCCGGGAATCGTTTTTTTTCTTTTGTTTTTACTTTTTAAAACTTTTTTTCTGTGCCGCTTGGCATTGCGCGACCGCTGCGATGCCAGGAATGACCACGACAAATCAGACCCAATTTTTCTTTATTCGGTTCGAGTTCGAGTTCTGGCGGAGTAATTGTCGTTACCGTTTCCGTTACATAACAGAAACGAGGAACGGAAACGGAAACGAGGATTTCACCGAGTCGTGCCCATGTCTAGTAGTCAAATATAAAGTAATGCATATTGGGGCAAAAAAATCAAAACTTTATCTATCAACTCATAGGCTCTGAGTTATCCATGACAGATCAGGAAAGAGATCTTGGTGTTTTGGTGGACAGCTCCATGAAGGTGTCTACCCAATGTGTGGCAGCAGTGAAGAAGGCCAATTCCATGCTAGGGATTATCAAAAAGGGGATTGAAAATAAAACAGCCAACATTATAATGCCATTATACAAAACAATAGTAAGGCCGCACCTGGAGTATTGTGTACAATTCTGGTCACCGCATCTCAAGAAAGACATAGTGGAACTGGAAAAGGTGCAGAAGAGAGCGACTAAAATGATTACTGGGCTGGGGCACCTCCCTTATGAGGAAAGGCTAAAACCTTTGGGGTTCTTTAGTCTGGAGAAAAGGCGCCTGAGGGGGGGATATGATTGAAACATACAAAATAATGCAGGGCACGAGTCAAGTGGATAGAGGGACTCTCTTCTCCCTCTCACAAAATACCAGAACTAGGGGACATACACTCAAATTGTGGGCTGGGAGAGTAAGAACAGACAAAAGAAAATTTTTTTTCACCCAGCACGTTATTAGTCTGTGGAACTCCCTGCCACAGGAGGTGGTGATGACATCCAGCCTGGATGCCTTCAAAAGGGGATTGGACAGATTCCTGGAGGAAAAGTCCATCACAGGTTACAAACCATGATGGAGATGTGTCATCTCCAGGCTTAAAACTGGGGTACTTCAAGGGTCAGATGCAGGGGATTTGCCGATTCTGGCTCTGTAAGCCGCTTAGAGATCTCGACGATAATAAGTGGGGTATAAATATAACAATAAATAAATAAAAATAAATAAATAGGGGAGTGATATCAGGAGACAGATACCTAGTCTCATGTGCTCCCAGACGCATATGTTGGGGCCACTGTGAGATACAGGAAGCTGGACTAGATGGGCCTTTGGCCTGATCCAGCATGGCTCTTCTTATGTTCTTATGTTCTTATGTGTTCTGGAGTTGAATAAAGCCATCCATTTAAATTTTCACTCATTTAATCAAGGTTTACCAATGACGCCCCTCTTCTTTTGAGCCCTGAAAAGCAGAAACTTTCAATGTATTGATTGCTTTACGTGTGTTCCCTTTGAGGGTCTACAGCCTTCACTATTTAGTTCCCTACTTATTTGCCCAAAACATATATTTAAAATATTTTTCTTTCTTTCGTTATCTCTATCTGTATGCTTTCTTTGCCTCGCTTCCTGCCTCCCCTCACTTCTGGAAAACTCTAATGAAGAGAATCAAGTAAAATGTCAACATTTGCAATTCCAGAGCTCTATTTAAGCAATAAAAATAATAATTAAAAGGGTAAAACCTTAGAGAGATTTCTTCATTTTATATGGTTTGCCAGATATGATACACATTCAAAAAAAAAAGTCAGTAAAAGAATTAATTAGAAACAGCTAAAGCCCAACAAGCTATGCAAGTTAATGAAGCAAGGAAGGAAATGTCATTGTAGAGACCCAGAGCTATGGTTCACTCGGATAATATACACTCTTGCCATACATTTCCAGCTCAACCTCTTTTAATCTCTCCTCTTTTTTTAACAACAACAGAAAAAATCAATGCTAATAACACTGATCTACTGAGAAATGACAGCCAAATAATGCCTGAGAAGCCGAACTTGCTCTCTGGTGACATTTTTTTGTTGGTTTGTTTTCTGAAAGTTGGCATCATGACCCAGGAGCTGTATTTTGCGAAATGCTTAATTTGTGTTCTTCTGTTAACTTCACATTCAAGAACCAATTGATAGTGGCCGAAACCTTATTGAGCAGTCCTGTGTGCATAACTCAGTATTACCCAAGCTGTACCTGGAAGAGCATGAAAGTGGATGTGCAGGTACACTGTGTCATCGGTTATGACTGGGGATGGGCACAAAATGGAAAGATAGTGTTTTGTTTTGTGCTCACGCCATTTTGTTTTGTTTCGTTTCATTTCTTACCATTTTTTAAAATTCATACAAAATGGAACGGCTCCCCTGGGTCATAGAGGCACCAGATTTGGTGCCCAGGACTCCAGGAGCCCTTTTTAAAGGGCTTCTGCTGAGCTGTTATCGGCTGGACCCCCTTAAAACTGTTCCAGTCTGCATCATGGGGTCCCCCAGATACTGAATGGGCCAGGTTTAAAGGGCTCCAGCCATTGACAGGTTGGCAGGAGCCCTCAGAAAATGCTGGTGAGTGCAGTACGATCACCAGAAATGCCCTTGCCCCCCAAACCCGGAAATAAAGAGGCAAGACAACTTGAGCTTTTGGGTACAAACGGGCCACAACTTTATTGATAACTCATGAACTTGTTAACTGGGTTAGTCAGGACCTGTGAAGGGGACCTGAGCTGTAGTGCACTACTGGTAACGAGATGGGATGCAATTCCTCAGCCAACAAGCTCAGGATTCAGGTAGATTCGCCCAGGTGAGCTGCCACCCACTTGTTGAGCATCACGATAGGATGGGCGAATCTGAAATCCCAGCACAGCCCTCGTAATGTCTCAAGTCACATTCTAACTTTCTTTGTCTGCTGACGTGGCCAATGGTGATAGACTGAATACGAGGGCTGTATAGCACCGTAGGGGCAACTTACCAGAGCTTTACCTGAATTCGGTTACCAGTTGCAGTACCCACCAAGTTGTTGTCCAACGGGAAGGAAGCCCATCCCCGGGGTGAGGAGAATGGGATGGGCGAAAATGCGTGGCTACTCTCGGCCAATCCGAGTAGCCACCAAAAATTCCCATCCGGCCCCAGATGGCAACCAGCTAATCTCATTCTCCGACTATAGGGGTGGAGGGCGGGGCCGAGGATCTCGCCGACTTATAGGCTCCCGTCCCCAGGCGAGAAGACCCAGATGGGCGCAAAGTTTTCGCGCCCAATGTCCGGGACCGGGGAGGCAAACGTGCCCTTCCCCCAATGCCATGGGGCTCAGAGCAGCCATTTCCACCATTTTCTGAGGACTCCTGCCGAACTGTCAATGGCTGGAGCCCTTTAAACCTGGCCCATTCAGTACCTGGGGGACCCCGTGATGCAGACTGGACCAGTTTTAAGGGGGTCCAGCCAATAACAGCTCAGCAGTACTGACTGGGCCATGTTTAAAGGGCTCCAGCCATTGGCAGCTTGGCAGGAGCCCTCAGAAGACGATCAGACGACAGGTTCATTTCAATGCAAAACCGACTGTTTTGTTTTGTCTATAATGAAATGTTTTGTTTCATTTTGTTTCATTAAATATCAAAACGATGAAACAGCATTTCATTTTTTCATTTCCTACCCATCCCTAGTCATGACAGAAGCTGTGGGTTTTTTTTGCAACACCACATACTGTTTTTAGCAGGTGTGTCTGGAAAGGACTATTCTGGGCTGGTGTGATTATCAATTTATCTGGCCCTAAACAATAGTTCTCTCCTGGTTCTGAATTCAAAGAAAGTTGAAGATCTGTGCTCGGTCTCTCTTTGCCCCTCTCTGTTGTCTCTTGGCTGTCAGTGCGTCTGTTGAGACTTGTTGCGGCAAGCAATTGTGTTTGTCAGTTTGCTGCTTGATCCATTCAGAACTGTCAGTAAAGAGAACTGTTTTTAGTAATTCTCCAAATAATTTCTCAGAGTGAGTGAGTGAGGCGGTGAGTGCCAGTTAGAGATGGGCACGACTTAGCAGTATTTTCGTTTTCATTTTCGTTTTTTCGTTTTCATTACGTAACGAAACGAAAACGAAAAACGGTTCAAAAATGGACCAAAAACGGAAACGAAACGACTAATTTTGAGCCAATTTTCGCTTTTCGTTACTGGAAAAACACATAATGGAGCTAAATGGGGAGAAACGAAAAAAATTTCGTTTTCGTTTTCGTTTTTTCGTTTTTGTTATGTAACGAAACGAAAACAAAAAAATTTGAAATTAGCTGACGAAAACGGAAATGAAACGAAACGGACCCTAGCCGAAAACGAAAACGAAAACGAAAATTTTTTTCTGAGTCGTGCCCATCTCTAGTGCCAGTTGATGAGCAAAAAGGGTGGACTAAACTGGGGAACTTGAAACTATTCTGCTCTATGTGTCCCTGCTGCACAGCTAGAGGGATTTAAACAAAATTCAAAGCACACAACCAAGTGCAAATCTTTGTTGCACAGGCATAATGCCCATTTAAGTTAAACTTGGGGTGGTAACAAAGTGGATTGCTATTATGTATCACTTAGGCCGTTACTTCACGTCCATTTTGTACCACAACAAATTATATTGTGTAATAAAATTTGTTGTGGTCATGTAGTTTTGTTGTTGTTCCTGCATCCCCAAAGTTGCACTTTATTGTTATGAAACATATGTGACCTCACGGGGTAATGCTGCATCAAAGTGCAATCTTGTTAACCAAATGGGGATGATAATGGGGATGCTTTTCTCCAAAGCAGATCCCAGAAGTTCAGACATGGTAAAAAAATGTGCTTTACCAGGATGCAACTTTTAGATGTTCTTAAAATCCATGGCTACTGTAGATGGTGTTGTATCCAGGGCAGAAGTCTTGTAAGTGGCAGGAAGGGCAGTTGTAAAAGCTGCTTCTTAAGTACTGGGTTTCACACCCGCATTCTTCAAACAAAGGAACATGGTTTATACACCACCACCCACCCCCTTACCCAGTTCCATTTGGCACTAAGAGACATACAAATCCTTTTTGGCCTTTATGTGAAGAAAGGGGGTATGAAACCCAGTACTTAAGAAGCAGCTTAAGTACTGGGTCCACTCAAAATTACTTAAAGCTACCATCATTGCTACTTTTGTTGTAGGGAATGTCACTGAATAAGTTATTTGTCTCCTTCTTTAAACAATGAGCCAGTCCTTTTGTCTTTGCTGCATGCATCTATGTTGTGTTTCTTAAAGGGGAAAAAACACTAGATTTTGCACAGACTAACTTGGAAATGTTGTGTGCAGATTGTGCAAATCCTGAGGAAGACAGAAATTATTCTGTATCTCACGCTTTTCCTGGAGGTAAGGAGACTTGTTTGTCTTGGCAGTACCAAGACATGGTCAATTAAGGAAACAGGAATGGTACAGGCAGTTCTTAATATTGCTACATGCTTACAGTTGTTTTCTAAGGCTGGCAGTTTGGAAGAGCTCACCATTAATAGCTTTGCCACATTCTTCAAGAAAATTCTGGCAGGGTGTTGTGTGTATGTTGTGTCATTACCATTACAGTCATGACTGGCTCTTCATGACCCCATATCCATGGAGTTTCTTGACAGGAATACTGGAGTGGTTTTCCAGTATGGTAGCGCCCTTCCATTCCAGGGATCACAAAACTGACAGATATTCCTAAACAAGCTTTGAGATAATCAGGCCGATCACTGGTCCACCCGAATAATAACTATAATAACCTTTGAACTGCAATGCTGGAATGGACACTGTGGATCATCAAGCCTAGCCCCTGTCAAGAAGGGACAGTGGTGAAATGAACCCCAACCACTGGCTCCTAAGTCATTGATATGGCAAGTACAGTGGCATCTAAATTGCTATCAGAATTCTAACTTTTTCATTCATCTGACTAAAAATTCTGAGCAATTTCTAACCTTATATTTGTATTGTCCTAAATATATATGAATTACTGTATTTTTGAGGTTTGGGTAAAAATCTGCCCAAATTAATCTTTGCATTTTGCTGGACATATTTAGGGTTGTTGGAGTTTTTTTTTGAATGCATGTGTTCCTGACAGACATTTGACAAGCTGTTGCTTTAATATTATGCACTGCTAAACAATATTTGCATTAATAAACTGTATGCTCTTTCTGTGCTCACTCTTCCTCAACATGTGCTTCTGCATATGTTCAAAATGGTAAAATTCCATTGCAAAATTTGGACAAATCTAACATTTGCTCACCAGCTGCACTGTGGCTCTTGTGTTGGTTTAGAAACAGGAGAGGAATTAAATTTACATAAAAATGTGAAGCCAAGCAGTATCTCCCTCATCCATAAGAGAACATATGAAATGTGGTATACAGTATATACATCTGTTCACACAGACACACAGGTCTCTGAGGTAAAATAACCTAGGAAAAGCCTTGGTTCTTCTAGCTGCCCCAAATAGATGTAACTTTGGTATGTAGCTGGTGACTGAATCATAGCTCTCAAGTGTTCCCCATGGCTGTCCTGGACTGGGAGCTCCAGAGAGGCAGGGTGCTGGCAGCCAGGCCCTTTGGCTAAAGGGAGGAGCCTGATTTGCATGCAGGGTTCCCAGAATCCCTTGCGGTGGTTTCAAAATGCTCGCTGTGACCTAGGTGTCTCGGCTTTCTAAGGGATATATATAACAATCCAGACAGCTGATGGCATATGGGTTAGGGGTTGCGAAGGGAGAAGTGCCCTCTACCGGGCCACCTGGCATCCGGCCGCCCAGCAGCATGCAGAGCTCAGAAATAATTTTTCTGGAAGACAGCGGGAAAGAGTGATTGATCCGTGAATCTCCCGCCACAAATGTGACACTTGACAGGTCTGGACTGAATAAGATGATTGTGGTTCAAGGCCAAGATTCCCTCTACCTTACAAGGACAGCTTAACTCATGCCAATAATCGTGTGAGATAACATATCCAAATTTAATCATAATGACATATCTTATAGGGGCGTTGTGATGGAGGATTGCTAGGATAATATACAAGCATAAATATTAATGTAGTAGTAGTAGCATAATCTTTGGAGACCCTTCTTTTTCCAAATGTCTCCACTCCAGTAGAGCAAAAACATAATCACATGAATTAGATGATAGAAAAGATCGGGCATCCATCAAGGCCATGATGCAGGAGAAGGTGATGGCCAGCTGGTAAAGATGATGGAACCCTACTTCAGGGCCCTCTTAGTGGATGGTCACCAAAGAATCAGAAAAACATAATCATGTATTTACTGTATTTTTCCATCTATAAGTCTCCCCCATGTATAAGATGACCCCCCCCCCAATTTTTCAGCCGGAAATAACAGTTCCTATACTGCATGTTTCTGTCATTGGCTAACTACCGTGTATAACAAATCTATGAAAAACAGTCTTGTACATGGAAAAATACAGTACTCGTGTGTATATAAAGTCTCCATAGAATCACACCATAATTGAGTTGGAAGGGGTCTATATGGCCATTGAACCCAACCCCCTACTTAATGAGGAATGCAGATCAAACCTGATCTGACAGATGGTTGTCCAATTTTCTCTTGAATGCCTCCAGTGTTGGGACACTCACCACCTCCCAAGATGGCTCCATTGTCATACTGCTCTAACCATTCAGAGGTTTTTCCTGACATCCAGCAGAAATCTGGTTTCCTCTAACTTGAGTTATTATGACTCGTCCTCCACTCTGGGATGACTGAGAATAGGTACTGCCTCTCCTCTCTATATCTGAGTGCCTTTCAATATTTAAATAGTGCTATTGTATCTTCCCTCTGTCTTCTTTTCTCAAGATTATTCATGTCCAGTTCTTTCAGTCTTTGCTCCTAGGGCTTGGTTTTCACTCCCCCCCTAATCATCCTTGTTTCCCTCTCTGAACTTGCTCCACTTTTTTAAGGGGAGGGTGTGTTCTGAGTCATGAGTTGAGTCTGAGTCAGTAAACAAAAATCTGAGTCATTAAAAATATTGTGATGGGGTTCCTCCATGGCAGGGGGTTGGACTAGATGGCCCTTGAGGTCTCTTCCAACTCTAGGATTCTATGATTCTATGAAAAAAACATACAAGTTAAATCTGACTTGACAGTGAGTCCTGTCATTTGAGTCCTGAACCTCTGGCTTATGTATGTATGTATGTATGTATGTATGTATGTATGTATGTATGTAT
>JAHTLZ010000227.1:636533-647389 GCA_023846285.1 Phrynocephalus versicolor
GTATGTATGTATGTATGTATGTATGTATGTATGTATGTATGTATGTAATTTTACCCTAGCTTACTCTGTGGGAAGGACGCAAGGTGCCTTACAACACTAAAAGACAACTTTGAGACAACGAGTGAGAAACAGTTATCAAGAAAATTAAATAAAAAATTCAAGGCTCAGAACAAAGATTTTGGGGAGGTATCTTACCTCATTAAGAAGGCAACATTAAATCTAACAACAATGAGGAAACAAATAAAAGGAAAAAATGGCACTCGGAGGGATGGAAAACTAAAGTGGAATAGCACAAGTAGTGCTAGAAATTCAGTCCAAGCAGTCGTACCTAGCAGTCAGTGCCGGCACTAGGTTTTTTTGCACCCTAGGCAAGGGGTGGTGGGGTGGGGCAGGGGGTGGGGCGATGGCGGGGGGCAGGGGGCGGCGGCGGCAGGAGGCAGGGCAGTGGGGGGGCAGGCAGCAGCGGCAGCAGCGGGGGGCATGCCAGTGGCGGGGGGCAGTGGGGGGTAGCAGGCTGGCCAGCGCCCTCTGTCCATTTTGGCGCCCTAGGCAACTGTCTAGTTCGCCTTAATGGACGTGCCGGCCCTGATAGCAGTATATCTGAAAGTCGCAAGACTGGGGGAAAGCTTGCCTGAAGAGAAAGTTCTTTGCCTGCTTGCAGAAAGACAGCAAAGATGGGGCCAGCCTGGCCTCTTGTGGTAGGGAGTTCCAAAGTCTGGAGCAGCAACAGCGAGGCGCTCTCCTGTGCTCCTGTGAAGGTGGCAGGAGAAAGAGAAAGGCCTCTCCTGATGACCTTAGCTCCTGAGCTGGCTTTTCTGCAGCTCTTTGGTCTGAAAAGAGATGCTTGAATTTACAGTACTGTACTTCAAAGAACTGTTTGCCCAGGCATCTTGGACCTAGAGAAGACTTGGTGACAACGGGTGACAATGGATGGCACCAGATCTTTGTTCTGTGTTCCTCTCCGTTATTTAGAGCAGATGCTTACAGCAGTGCACTTGGCTGTCCCAGAGCACAACAAAAATGACTCTTGAGGAGTCCTGAACATCTTTGCAGAGTAATGAGTAAGCAACCATGTCCCACGAAATGTTATGCTTTTCATTTGCAAAGCCAGTGTGCAAACATTAACTAATTAATCCTCGCGGCTCCCCCATGAGGTGGTTGCAGTATTAATAATGCCTGGCATTCATCCAGCTGCTTTGAGCGACAGATCTGAGACACATTTGAAATGTTAATTCTTATTATTATCTCTGTGTTCCACACAGGCCCTGGTGGTAACAGGAGACGTCGACCAGTCTCTGGACCAATGTAGCATGTAAGCTACATTTATCCCCATTTTATAGGTGACAGAACTGAGGTATGAAAAGAATTAAGCTCCGAGACTCACTGGAGACAGATTTATGATTCACTTTCCTTTGTTTTTCCTCCCAAGTGTTGAAGGTGATATGATAGATGACAACCCTATTTCCAGTCTCTGTCAGTTGTGGAGATTTCCCACCACAATCCTGTCCTATTTCAATCTATTTACATATTAAGACACGTAATTTCAAGATACTCATTTAAAGGATTTTAATGATATATATTTTGTTTCTCAATATATATATGCCAGTGTGTATGTGTCAGAGTATGTGTATGATCAGCCAGCAGAAGCAGTACTTATTGAATAAATTGTTAGCCAGAGACAGTTTTCTTAAAACCAAACAGCTATATTCCAAATGTACAAAAATATATCAGAGCATCACAGAATGTCTACAAAGTTCAAAAAAGCATAGAGGGAAAAATCATATTAGTACATTAATACAAAATTCAAAAGTATAACAGCATATAGTGCATAGACAAAATATATGATAGAGAAACAAAGTGGCTGCCTTTGCTCATGGAAGGCCCAATGAACAATGATTTACAGAACATTTTTATACACGTGTCTGTCCAATCATAAATGACATTACCTCATAGCTATTGCAACCTCTTGTATCAGCCAAAATTCATTATGTTAATTCTTAACATCTGTACTCCATTTGAAAAAACTCTACATTGAGTTACTGTGACTTTGCACTTTTTACAGACGCCATCTTTAAATCAATTAAATACATATCAAACACATATAAAATGTCCTGTCTAATACATATATTTCACTAACTAATTTCTGACAGTGTGTCTGCTTTCATGGAATAATATCAATTTTTCATGAAATACACTGCTAAATATATATATATATATACTGTATTTAAATACATACACATATTGCGGTCTATGTGGGGATGACTCTGGAAAGTGTTTGGAAACTTCCACAAGTCCAAAAGATGGTTGCCAGATTGCTAACTGGGCTGCTCACATAACCATGCTGTTTCAGAAGCTCCACTGGTTGTTAGTCTTAGAGATGGGCACAAAACGAAACGAGCGATTTTTCGTTTTTTTTTTGTTTTGTTACGCAACGAAAATGAAACAAAAAATTTTCAAAACAAAACGAAAATGAAAACAAAAACAACCTATTTTGCCGTGTTTTTCGTTTTCGTTACAGCAAATGCATTGAACTGAAAAGAATGCTAATGAAACAGCAATTTTTCATTTTCGTTTTCATTTTTTCGGTTCGTTACGTACGAAAACAAAAACGAAAAATTTGCAGAAAACCCAACGAAAATGAAAATGAACCGAAACGGACCCCTGAATGACCAAACGACAAACGAAACACCATTTTTTTGAGTCGTGCCCATCTCTAGTCAGTCTATTTCTGGGCACAAATCAAAGTTATAGTTTTGTCTGGTGCTGCGATTTCAAAAACAGTGGATCAATGATTTAAAAGACACTGAAATAGCAGGTAACCTAATATCAGTTCTAGCTTGTAAAGGCCATCTGTCTCCGTATGAACCTGCTGGGATGTCAAGTTCATCATGTTAAGTTATGAGTGATGGAAACTAACATTGAAAACATAGTGTCAATGTAAACCTATAAGGTTATAAGTAGTTATAAACACAAAGTCTATAGATTCATATAAAAGACATATAATAGGTAGACCATCATTGAGGGAAAGCTTGCCTGAAGAGCAAGATCTTTGCATGTTTGCAGAAAGACAACAATGAAGAGGCAGTCCTGGCCTCTAGTGGGAGGGAGTTCCAGAGTCTGGGCACAGCAGCTGAGATGGCCCTTTCATGGTTTCCCAATTGAAATACCTGTGAGGGTGGTGGGATGCAGAGAAGGGCCTGTCCTAATGACCTTAACACCTGAGCTGGCTCATACTGTGAATGAAAGTGTGAGTGGTTTCTTTTTTTTTAGTTTTCTTTAATTAGGAAGGGATAAAACCTATGTCTGAATTATAAGAAAATAAATGCACACAACAGATAATGCTCACCTGCATTAGTCAATAGAGAAAGGAGAAAACAGCTGCAGATTTTAAAAGAGTTAAAAAGTATTTTAAAGTGTGCACATGAAACCAAGTGTGTCACAGTATGAGTTTGGTATCTGTCCGTGCCCAGGGCTTGGAGAATGGGAGAGGGAATGGGTACTCATTTTACCGACCTCGGGAGGATGGAAGGCTGAGTGAACCTTGAGCCTACTGCCTGGGATTGAACCCCAGGTTGTGAGCACAGTTTTACCTGCAGTACAGGCATTTAACCACTGCACTACGAGGCTCATTAGTAATGGACAGGCTCACTCATCCATCTCTCCCCTGATATTTTCAAACGTTACCCTAATAGTTCCCACCCTCAATAGCCATGAATTCTAAGTAAGGGTTGAATGGCCTGCACTGTTGGCAAAGGTGGCCACCAATGCAAGCCTTCTCTGTGTAAGGTTGATAATGTAAAACAGGGCTGTTCAACTTTGAGCAGGCCAAGGTCTACTTTTACCAGCCCAAAGTACCTGAGAGCTACTACACTAAAACCCTGACTTACGAATTTTATCTGTTCTGAGCCCATGCTCATAAGTAAAAAAGGTTGTAAGTAGAGCAGCAGTTTCCCATAGGAAGCCATTGAAAACCAATTAATCTGTTCTGGAGGGAACAGATTTCAATGTGACATGGCCCTTGAACTGCCCCTCTCGGCTGAGACAGGGAGGGGTGGAGAACATATCCCCTCACTTTTTTTATTGATGGCTGGCGGGCTACTTTTGAACCCTTCACGGGCTACCAGTAGCCCACGGTCTACCTGTTGGACAGGCCTGATGTAAAACATTAAGCAACTTATAGGAGAAGGGAAGCTCAATTTGAGCTGCAGCGTGACAAAGTCCCCCTTTGTTGTTGGGGTTTTTTTGGGGGGGAAGGGGTTAAATTCTTTGCAAGTAGAAAACAAACACATCAGGAATGAGATGTAGGCCTTTTCTTCCCAAGGTGCTTATTTTGTAGAATCATTTATTTTTAATGCAAGCAACATTAATCAATGATGCCTGAACTTGCAATGCAAAGTGTACCGTATCTCCAGAAGATTTAATGAAATCTGCAGCTTCTGGGAGAAAACTCAACTCCCTACTAAAAAAAAAAAAAGTCTCTGTGTGCTGGTGTGTGTGTTGTGTCTATGGTCTCTGGGAGTTTGAAGACGGGGGTTTTATGACCTTTCCAGTGGTAATTTGATGGGATTGACAAGGTTCCTGACTTTATTCGAATGAGAATCTCAGAATACAATTTGAAAGGCTATTGACAACAGCTCTAGTGTTTGAAGCGCTGGCGAAAATTCCAGTTTGGATTGAGTGAGCAACAGAGGTCTGTCATACTGATGGGACCAGTATGTGCTGTTTCACACAAATGTGGTTGGCCGCAATCTGAAAACATGCAACATTTCCTCTAATTTTCCTTTCATCTGTTTGGGAGCTTTGCCCAGCTGCCATTGGGGTGGGGGGTGGGGCGTCATCCAAAACCTGGAAGCCATCAACTGAGCCTGTGCAGAGCCAGTGGAGCACTGTGCAAGCATGCACCTGACACGGAATATTGGGTATTACTCTTTGACGGTTACTTCACGCCCACTCTTGTCCTGGGAGGAGATTCGTTGCATGTTGATGTTGGTTGCGGTCACGTGGTCTTCTTGCGGTTCTGTCGCTGTTCCCCTGTATGCACGGGCGTGATTCATGATACCAGCATGACTGTCTCCGCACATCCTCGTTCCGCTATGAGATGTGAAATTCCATGCCTTTGTTCTCCATTTTTTTTCGGCCCGACCTTCCATTTTTGATGTTTCGATTCTCCGAAGCCTTGCCTTCAATGCATTATGGAGCTAAGTTTGAGGCATTTGTCTTTTAATCAGTCTGCACTGCGTTGCTGACTCCATAGCAAATGTACTGGTGAGTGGCACTTTGCACTCATGCCACTAGATGGAGAATGGCATGTTGCGTGATGAGCCTTATCTCATGGGCACTCATCTCGGAATGAGAAGCGAGATGAGGAGATTCCCGAGGCCAGGGAGGGGAATCTCTCATCCCGCTTAAATCACAGTCCAGGGGGCGTGGTCAGGACGAACTCCCCTCATCCCGCAATGGACGTGCAGTTAGATTTCTTCGTACCAGTCCCCAGTGGGACAGCGAACAGCAATGAGATGGACGTGAAGCATCAGCCTTTGTCACAATATCTAGCTTTCTCTGGGGAAAACCAGCCATGTAAACCTGCACCTAAAGTCAAAAATGGTACTTTTGATGGAGTTTGACCATCTCAGTGAGAACTAGGGCTTGCTTTCACTGAAGCTACAACTGTGCCCACAATCTGAGGAGCAGAACTTTTTTTAATCCCCTTATCCCTCTTCCCCTCCTACTTTCTTTTCAGTTTTCCAGTCTCTTTCTGTTCTTGCTGCCAAGTCTGAACATAGGTTTTCAGCCACGGTTTTTGTCAAATTATATACCCTTTCAGAAATAACGGTTATGAAACTAATCTACAAAGGACTAAGATAAGTATTAAGGATAGGCGGCAGTGTGGATTGCAGACTCCTGCAGGTTCAAAGGAAACTTTACAGTAAATATTTACCTTGGTTTGTCTGCCATGGAATTACTTTGTGAAACTTACCATGAAGAAGATGGCTTTCCCCCCCAGTTATTTGCGGTATCATTTCTCCGAGTAATCTGTCCTTTTCTGTTATTGGTTTATTTTTTTCTCTTCCTTTCTTTTCCTCCCTTTCACACCATACAACAGATTGGAAATGTTTAAACTGTGCTCACATAGTGTGGCAAATTCTAGGAAGCAGTTATATTTGTGAACAAACAACAAGATGCCCCTTGGGGGGGGGGAAGCAACACGGCCTTTGAAAAATAAAATCTACAACTATGGTTGCTGCTGCTGCCCATTACTGGGGAAGCACCCAAATTGTTGTTTAGATAGGAATTTTTGTTTTGAAAGAAGCAAAATACCAAGGTTTTCTAACACCATTATTGTGGTCCCCCCATATTTTTTTTAAAAAAAGATACACTGTATAACCCTATATTCAGCAGTGATGTGTAATGCTACTTTCTCCCCTTAATAATAGATTAAATATAGCTGCTCATGTAAAAAGAACAATTCAGCAAGATGCATACACAACAGAGAGAGAGAACATGATCTTATAAAGTCTGCACAATGACCTTGCTTCGTCCTAAGACAGGTAAGTTATCCTGGCTCTGAATATCGATCCCATCTTGTCCAATGCTCTCCACTCTGATAGGTTATCACTCAAGCTGTGTTCCAGTTTTGGAGAGATCTCAGACTTTGAACTGAATTGAAGTGATTGGGACAAATTTTGCAGGAGGTCCAAAAAAGATGCAGATTGGAGAGATTCACCTCTGGTGCAAAGGCAAGCAAATTTACAGCTCTGTATCAAACTGAATCAGTAGAGGCACAACTAAATTCAATCTCCTCTTCCTCTTCCTGTTTGTCTGAACTGATACACTTTAAAGGTGCTTCGTACCCAAAGCCCTGAAGCCAGCTTTCTCAAATTTAGCAAGTTGGCTTCCTTTCTTTAAGGTATGTGAAGTAGTAAAATTCCATATTTTGATAGGGGTTCCTGCATGGCAGGGGGTTGGACTGGATGGCCTTTGAAGTCTCTTGCAACTCCATGATTCTATGATGAGTCTATATGTGCCCATGCAAAAACAGAAGAGCTATAGATGGGAACAAATTGGCTTAAAGAGAGACTATACGGCAGCTACCGCACTTTAAACAGCAACTACTTTTTGTTTTGGATCGCCTTCTGCCCTCCACTGGTCACGTGGTTGCTGAAGCTATTCAGCATTCCGCACTTGGCTTTTTCTCATGAACCGGTTTCCCCGTCCGCACTGTGCTAAACCACTTTTTGTTCTGATTTTGTCCATCATTTTATATAATCTGCTTCTATTTCGGATTTTTTTTTTTTTTTTAGGATAATGTCATGCTGTTGTTCTTCCACTCTAAGTAATGTAGCTAATTTTCTGCTTTTCTGATGGCAGAATAAGGCATCGAGAGAGGGGGAAACCCGGAAAAAACGGTGTGTGGTGTCCGCAGTTTCAGCCAAATTGCTTCAAAAAGCGGTCTAGAAAATGGTTTAAAAAGCACCACCCCTGGTGGCAGTCGCAAGAAAAACCGACACAGCGGCCGAAAAGGGGTGTGGCCAAGGGGGCTCTGCAGAAAAAGCAATTGGAAATGCAGTATGTGATTTTAAAGGTGATTTGACTTTAAGCAAAAGGCAATTCAAAACCTAAGTGTGGTAGGGCTCTATTATGTGGCTTAAATTGCTCCAAATGAATTCAGCACATAACCCAACAGCTGGATAGCTAACTATTGAAAATATTCTGTCTCTGAACTTATCAATTAATGGGAAACCAAAAAGTGGAGGAAATGCATGATCGCATGAAGTTGTGCTCATCTGCTGGTTAGCGTTCCATCATCAACTTACTAGATTCCCTGCAAAAATGTTGGTCAAGATCTATCTTCTATTCTGATTCAGGATGACTGTTCTTATTTTCTTATGAATGGCCTGGCAAATGAGGGCAATTCTAGCCTTCCATGCCACATTCTTACCTGCAAAAGATTATTTCACATAGAAGAGAATTCCAACATCTTCCCATCACAAAACCTCTGCTGTTCAATGTTTCTGGAAATGGGTCTCAATACACTGCCAATTTGTTCCTTGCTCAGTGTCTTACAGGTGTGAGGGGCTGACTTATCATGTGATATATCTGTATCCATATTTGAACTCGTCTAGGACAAAATGGTAGATCACGTTAATCAGATCAATTCTTCCTCTCAATCACATTGAGAAGACTTTAATGTCCTTTTTAGAAAGCTCCTCGCCTTTAACTCTTGTGCTTGATGAGAGGAGGTGTTTCAGCTTGAGAGAATTCAAATATGTTCCATTCTCTGTCAGGAATTTATTGAGAGAAAAAAAGTTATAAGGTCTGCATTTCCTTCAAATTAAGTAGCTTCTTGTAGTTAATTTTCTGTGAAAGGTAATTCTCACCTCAAACTGCTCTTCTGGCAACATCAGCATTTGACACAGTAAATAAATTTCCAAGTTATCATCAAGTTCTTCTAGGATCCGAGGGCTGTCCCACCTCCTGATATGATCAGAGATTAAAAGCTCCTGAGAACTAAATGATCCAAACTCAGAAGCATTTGATTCCCCTGATAAATTATACAAACGAGGCACTTGAAAGAGTTTCTTAACCAATTTTCCTACTCAAGATCACCTCCATTTCAATTAGAGGTAACCAAGACGGGTGGCACGGGTGAGCACAACTAATAATTCTCACCGATGTCAAAGAATATTATGGAAAGTGAGAGAATAAAAGAAAGGATTGGTACCAAGCTTCACTCCACAAAAATGAAGATGTTGCTGCATTTTTATGAGGAACAACACTGGGTAAGGATAACTGTGCTTTCTGTATTGGCCTGTTTTGGTTGGGATTATAGAACTAGTTTTATAGTAGTTTTATCTAATTGTAAACCAATAAATGTTTCATGTTTGTTTTAAAACTATATAACTTGGTGTGACACACTCTCTCAAATACATACAAGTGTCCAGTTAATCTCATGGTGGCAGCGAGTGAAAACCCAGTGTGTGCAAGGGGCACGTCACAATTTTTTGTCAAAATACGGGTTTGACAAAACTCCGGGAGGCAGTGGAAGATAGGAAGGCCTGGTGAGCTCTGGTCCATGGGGTCACGAAGAGTCGGACATGACTGAACAACTGAACAACAGCAACAATAGAACTAGTGTCCCCCCTCTATTTCTAGTTGGATGTTGAGAGCTCTTGTAGTGTATCAAGTTGTGTAAAACGTATGCTTTTATTTGCAGCTACAAGTAAAACAAGAAAGGGAACAATGAAACCAGAGGCACAGTTTTATAGGCCTCAAAATTGACCCATTATATGTAATGCAGTTACCTGTAATTATTGATTTTTTTTCAGGTAACAATTGTGTAACTAAGTTACCTTCTAAGAGCAATAGGATGGCCAGAATCTAGTTACAAATAGCCGTCAGCATTAAGCTCCGTGAGGTAACTTTTAGTGCTGAATTGCCAGCAGTTTAAAAATGGTTGCTTGTTTTACTTGCCACCGCCAGAAAATAATGACGGCCGACATCTTAATTGCTGGAGATTACCTGTTAAAATTTATGTAGTTGAATGAAAATCCTGGCTTGTCTCCTTTTCACAGATGAGGAATTAGCACATTCTTCTTTTCACTGGCGAAGGTGACAAGTCATTTCCTTGGTACTTTTGATTGTTCTCACAGTGTCAAAAAACAATGTGTTGTGCATGATTTTGCTCCTGCATAATTTGTAGTAAAAATCAATAAAAATCCAAAAAAATTCACAAAATTTGCACACTTGATTGAACTGAGTGACTTCTCAAACTAAGTTGAAGTTGTGGTCTTATTACCCCAGTAGGTAGGAGGGCAAACCTTGAAATGGCACAAGGGGATGCTTAGAGGTGCAGATTGTTGGAACGTTTATTTAAGTTTAGCACATGGAATAAGGAGAACTGGGGGGGGTGGATTTCTGGTCACCTTATTAGTTGAAAAAGAATGAGTTTTGTTCAAGTAGAAGTCAGAACAATTACATGAAAAAAATGATAATGTGTGTCAAAATCAAACCAATGATCAAAATAACAGAAATGTTCTCACTCAAAGCATGCTATGATTCTGCCCATACTTAGGCAAAAAGCAAAGCAAAGTGTTGTGCTTATATGCCACCCCATAGTGCTTATTTACTGATGTTCAAACTTTACAATTGAATTATGCAGGCTACCCATTGAATAAACACTATGATCTTGAACAAACTATATTATGAACGTTTTAAAAGAAATCTGCATGGCATATAAAAACAAGCTGGCTGAATAGCACTTACATCCCAGAAGACCTCTCGTGGACTGCAAACACCAACATGGTTGTGAAGAAGGCACAGAAGAGGCTGTATTTCCTGAAAATGCTCAGGAAGATGAATTTATCTCAGCATCTACTTCTGCCCTACTATCACAGCACCATTGAGAGTGCCCTAACTTATGGCATGCTTTCATGGTATGGGAGCAGTGCTGTAGCTGGGGGAAAAAAAGCTCTACAGAGAATAATTAAAATTGCCCAGAATGTTACCGGGCTCCAGCTACCAACCCTGGATGACATCTTCACATCCCCCTGTTTGAGGAAGTCACACAACATTCTGAGAGACTCTAGTCATCCTGCTCATAATTTCTTCGAACTGTTGCCTTCTGGCAGAAGTTACAGAACAGTTAAAACTCTGACCACACGTCTTCTGAACAGCTCACCAGCAGTGAGCACTTGGGCAGTATTACCTAGCCTGTTGTGTAGATGCTTGTGGGGTTTTTTTTGGGGGGGGGGCGGGCGGGGGGGGGTTGGGGGATTTTTTTATGTGCATGTGTGTGTTGAGGGGATTTTAGTGTGTGTGTGTGTGTGTGTGTGTGTGTGTGTGTGTGTGTGTGTGTG
>JAHTLZ010000227.1:664874-686487 GCA_023846285.1 Phrynocephalus versicolor
TTCTTTCTTTCTTTCTTTCTTTCTTTCTTTCTTTCTTTCTTTCTTTCCTTCCTTAGCTCTGACCAGCTGGCTTGCGGGGAGGCTGGGTGGTGCTTGTTTTTTCTTACCTAGCGCCAACCAAAGTGAAGCTTGGAAATGGGTAGAGACTTTAATTTTACTCCTTTGGGCTACAAAGTTCAGAATCCCCAGCCAACTTGGTCCCTGAAAATGCTGGGATCTGTAATCTTACATAGTAGCTTTTTCAGACTCTGGAAATGAGGAGTTCAAGTCACAAATTTCTACAGTTCAGATTAAAGTAAGAAAAAATGTACTTTTTCTTAAACTACAGTGTCCAGAATCCCTCAACTCAGATAACATTTAAAGGACCCTGCCCCCATAGATATTTAGGTTAAAATGCAGTTGATTGTAAATAATGGCCAGTTATAATTTGGGGATGGTGGTGGTAGAAATGTCAACATAGTTCTGGAGATCAGAACCCCATCTGAATAATCACATTGGAATCTTTATTTTTGTCTAGTTACTGTTTTGCATAAAGCTTGTATGCAAAGCCAGAGTTGTGTTTGGTTTCTTATCAACAAGCAGCAAACAGCCTATTTAAGATTTCTGAAACAGGGCTGGAGAAACCTTTGGCAATCATGAGAGCATCATCAGTGTCTTTGCCCATTTGTAATTAACTTGTCCCAGATGAAATCAGGCTCACATCACTGAGCCAGCGCTGTCCAATCCTTTTCTGTGACACACGATCTATGGTGTAGCCTACAGCCTGACAACAGGAAGTACCTTGATTTGACTTTGAATAGGATGAGGCAAGGCAAGAGAAAGAAAGCAACTCAGATTAAGAGGCCTTGTTTTCTAGCTTGCCAAACAATACGTGACATTACATGCTGTTCTTTCTAATAGTGCGCTCAAGTGATATAGCGTCCATGCACAGAATAGGCAAGAGGTATGCAGCAGTATTCTTTTTTGAGTCCAATGCAGGGGAGTGGTATCAGGAGGCAAGCATCTAGTTGTCTCATATGCTCCCAGAGGCATCTGGTGGGACCACTGTGAGATACAGGAAGCTGGACTAGATGGGCCCTTGACCTGATCCAGCAGGGCTCTTCTTATGTCAGGCATGCCCAAACTTCAGCCCTCCAGATGTTTTGGACCACAGCTCCCACAGTCCTTTGCCATTGGGAATACAGGCTTGTAATTCTGGGAGCTGTGGTCCAAAACATCAGGAGGGCTGAAGTTTGGTCATGCCTGACTTATGTTCTCATGTTCATATCTTAAGATAGACTATTTGGCACTGGTTAGGCCTCATCTGGAGTACTGTGTCAAGTTCTTGACACCACAGTTTAAGAAGGATGCCAACAACCTGGAGCAAGCTCAGAGGAGTGCTAGGAGGACTAACTCAAAGAACTGGGCCTGTTAAGCCATGAGAAAATGTCTGAGGGGAGGTCTGATATCGCTTTTCATACAGAGGAGAGGCAGTATCTGTTCATGACAATCCTAGAGTGTAGGACATATAACAAGGGCCCCAAGCTACAGAAAGCCGGATGTAAGCTGAATATCAGGAAAACATCTTAGTAGTTAGACCAGTATGACAATAGTACCAATTTCCACAGGGAGGTGGCAAGTGCTCCAACACTGGTGGCCTTCATGAAAAAAATGAACAACCCTTTGTCAGTTCTGCTTTGAAATGGATTCATGCCTTGAGCACAGGGTAGGACTTGATGGTTTTATAGGCCCCTTCCAATTCAGTTATTCTATGATCCCATGCTGTAAAATCCTTAAGCTACTGCTGAAAGGCCTCAGAAGTTTCTAAATATTGCTCAAGAAGGACCCTGGATGTTTAGACAGTGGAAGAAACTAGTGTTGTCCAGCTGATCGACCAAGGTCACCCAAGAAGGTGCCAAGTTGTTTGGAGAGGTTTGCTGCTCAGGGGGCTGGTTTATTAAACTCCATATGGGATGCCCATAGGAAAACAATCATTCTAATTGAATCACAAAACCGCAATAGCCCCCTCTGCCCGCAGGCAAACGATTAGTGGCTTGGCTTCCTTCAATTACCAAGATTTCCCCCCCCCCCCAAGGGCACCCCCTTTGGAGTTTAATAACTCAGCCCTCTGATCCCCAAAACTCTCCAAATTTCACGGGTTTACATGGAAGAGCTTGAGGAAGCTCCCCTGCCATTTTGGTGCCTCTAGGACCCAGGGGAGCATAGTGTTTCATTTATTTCGTTTTGTTATAAAGCTACTTTAAAAATTCATTAGTAACAAAACGAAATGAAACTACTAAAGAAACAAAATGAAACACTATATTTCCATTTCATGCCCACCTGTACTCCCAACATTTAAAAGACTTCTGACAACACTGCTTTACAAAGGGGCCTTTCTTAGTGCCCTGCCTGATGTGCTTTCCTTACTGCCCCCCTCCCCCGTTTATAAGTCTTATGTACCATTTTTTCCCTTTCAATTTATGTTGGAAAACTCTTAGCAATGGTAAAAACTCTTCTTTTTTGTTTACCCGTTTTATCTAGTATATGGTATTGTACTTGTACTTGCATCTATTTCTCAACTGCCAAGAATAGCACATCACCCTACTGGGTGTTATGTAAATCTAAGAAATCAATCAGTCGTGGCTAATAGATTTGTTCGGTAGGGATATAATAACTCCTCACAATATTGAGAGAGAAGTGGGGAGGTGGATGAGTTTTTCTAATTATAATGTACTGTTTGAACTATTCCTGTTGCAATGGGAAAGTATTTTGATGCAGCTTGTTTTTAAGTGGGGAAATAAGATACAGTGACCCCCCCCGCCTATCACGGAGGTTAGGGACCCGACCCGACCCGTGATAATTGAAAATCAGTGATATGAGGATGCAGGCCTGGAGTACCTAACTGGGGACTCTTGTACTTACCCCCAGCCTGGCGCTGCCCCAAATGGGCCTGCCAGGGCCTTTGCGAGCCTTCTGGAGGCCCCAAAAGAGCCTCCCTGCAAACTGGAAGTGACTTCCGGAAAACTGGAAGTCACTTCTGGCTCACCAAAAATCATTTCTGAGGCCTCTGACAGCCTAGAAAGGTGACCCAGATCACAGGGAGGCCCTTTTGGGGCCTCTAGAAGGCCCAGGAAGGCCCTCACAGGCCCATTCAGGGCAGCACCAATCCTGCGGTAAGTGCAGGAAGCCTGAAACAGGACTTTCCCCACCTTATACCCGGGGGGGCTTTTTTCATATACAGCGGTCCCATGACATAGCAGGACCACAGTATACGAACTGCAAAAGGTGGTGAGGGATACTACTAGATATGTCCCAGTAGGGATGCCTACCCTTTGGGAATCCTGTTGGAGCCTTTACTAAGTTATTGTTATCATAATAACTGACAAAGTTGCTTGGATGAGTAGTGAAACGTTTCGATCTCTCAAGAAAAAAAGTCCAGTTGCCATGACTCAACTTCCAGATAACCTCGTCTGGATGACTAAGAATCTTCATAGACACACAGTCATCATCATAAGCGTCGGCATTTCAAAACTGGACCTTAATTCCCTGTTCACTGCCCCTTTCCCCACAAATCTGGCTCCCCCTGTAGTGAAAACCCTCCTCTGGAATTCTTTGAGGCCTAGCTTGGCCTTGCTCCACCTAACCTCCAGTTTAGAAAGGAACACTGGGGCAGGGAACAGGAAAGTTGGGCCTAGCTCAGCCTAGCTTGGCCTGAAAGCTTTCCAGCTGAAGCCATTCTTGAGAAGCAAACCACATTCATGTGTCTGTGAGGTGTGCAACTGCCAAATTGGATGCTCTGAATGGAGAATTATGAGATTTATAGACAAAATTCTGAAAAAATCCTGTCCCTATTCATAACATATGCACACAGATTGGAGTCCCAGTTTTAAAAAAAATGTTTATTTGTCTTATTTACAAGCTATCTTTCTCCTGATAAGTAGACTCAGATCTTCACAATCTAAAGCCAACATTCTTTGACAAATTCCTGAAGCACAACCTGAACCAAGACTCTTGCTGGATGGGTTACTTTCATTTTTGAACCGCAATCCCTGTACTTCGAGCTATCACAACATCTCAAGGAGAAAAAGGAGAAGAGCCAGTAGTGTACTACTCCTGTGAGAAGAACAGGAGATGCCAGTTTATAAAAACAGTTTTCATAAAACAAAGCAAGCGAGCCCAATGTTTTTAGCATGTAATTGAAAAATTGTCCAGGCAATAAAAGATACGGAGCAAGAAGCAATGGGCATGTAAATATTCCAATCAACACAAGCTCGGGCACTTCTTTTGTCCAATAGTAATACCTGGATTGTTAAATCTCTGCCACAGGTACTTTATGTTCCTTTGCAACGGAAAGCTTTTTTGTCCTCCAGATTCAATACCAGAAAGATAGAAACTGGTGCTTATGGGTTGTTTGTTGAAATTGCAAGGCTTGTTGCGTTTTATGCTAATCTAAAATGAAGAAATAAAGCAAAAGGCATTGAATGTAGGAGAAAAAGGCGTAAACAATACAAAGGACATTTCAAACACATCTCCAGATCCTGGTTCCCGCCTCTTGGCTGTCAGATCTTAATCTCCTTTTTAAAAGGTGCCTTTATTAAGTTCACTTTGTTCCACAAACAATTAAAAATACTCTTTACCACGGTGATTGTAGGGAGATGAGAAACAGCAGCCCCAACGCAGAAGGTTTTCCTCATGGGTGAGAAATGGTTCTGTTCATTCTGAATCCATCCAGGTTGAACTTGGACCTCCGTTTCTTACAAATTTGGGGATCAAGCTCCAAGAATCTGATTTCTCTGAAGACAATCCCTTAGAGCAGTGATGGCAAACCTTTAAGACAGTTACTTCACGTCCCTCTCATCGTGGTTCTTCCCGACCATGCCCCCTGAACTTGGACCAAAGCGTGATGGGCCATATCTCCCCTTGGCCTCGGGAATCCTCTTGTCTCGGTTCTTGTTTTGAGACAAGCACCCGTGAAGTAAGGCTCGTCACGCAATGTGTGCATTCTCCATCTAGTGGCAGGAGTGTGAAATTGCATTCTTCAGTACAATCCCAAGGGCATAAACAATGCATCACAGAGAGGGAAGAAGGCATAAAACCTCGAACTTTCCTTCTTAACACATGAAAGGCAAAGTTATAGAGAATCGAAATATCGAAAAATGAAAGGTCGAACCAAAAAAGGGGGGAACAAAGGCAGGGAAGTACAGATGTTGTCACGAAACGTGAAGTAACAGTCATCACAATACCATCAATCACGCCCGTGGGTAAACGTAAACTGGGACAAAACTGGGACAAGACAATGTGACTGCAAACAATGTTATCTCAAAACAAACATAATCTCGGAATGAGGAAGGGTGTGAAGTAACTGTCTCAGAGACCGATTGCACAAAGTGCAAGTCAAAAGCCACTTGTTTTTTGCGGAGTACGAATACGGCAATATAACCTGAGTATAGGGGTACCCTGGGTTGCAAATGTTTCCAGTGCTACCCTTTGGCAAAGTAAGGATCAAAGAGCAGGCTTTTGAATTTCCCGTGGCCACAGCATTCTCACTGTGGGATACCCAGAGCGGTGTGGCTGGAGAGTAAACTGGGGCTACGAACGAGCCACAAGCTGCTGCCTCCCCTTCACTTGGCTCTCTGCATGGAGTCCAGTGCTGCATTCTGAGTGGAGGGGAAAGTGGAGTGGCTGTGAGGGGGCAATGTGGTGTGCCAAAAGAAAGGGTTCTGTGTGCCACCTTTGGCACCCGTGCCATAGATTCACCAACACTGTTTTAGAGGGTTATGATCGCATTATGGAAAAGTGTAAGCAGTTTGTTCCTGTTAGAACAATGAGCTTACCAGCCATGCCCCCACTCCCAAAATGAACTCAATGAACTTAAGAAGGACCTTTGAAGGCAGGAAAGGAACTCTGATTCTCTATACTGGAGAACAAGGAAAGTAAAACTGTGGCTTTCAAATATAGAGTATTTGTGTGGAACTCTGAAAAATCGGACTGCTGACTCACACAGAACCCATACCACATTTCTTCTTCAGACTCATCATCCTTTCTCTGCCCCTCCAACCATGAAAGTGCTCTTTAGGAGATGACTAAAGAGAATTTCTGAAAGAACCCTTTCCTGGGAGGACCCATTTAGGGATGTGTGTGATAACTTGATCCTTCTAAATTTTGCCAAACTGGAGAGGGCAAGGAGGAGAGACTTCTGAAGACTTGCTGTGGGTTTGGCGTCTCTAATTTATGCAGGGCCATTTCCCCATTTGCAGAAATCCCAAAGCGCAGTAAAATGATCCATTTTGTCTGAAAGGTCATCAAAGTTTGTGGTTCGTACATAGCGACAAACCAGAAACCATTGTGAAGCACAGTTTTTCTGGTTCATGCCCATCTCTAATGTGGATACAGAGCACGCTAGAGTATTTCTGTGCTTTGAGGGTGACCGTAGGGCAGAGCAAGCAACTGTTGCTTTCCACTGGGTTGAGTCTTTCTCTCCACTGGATCCTTCATGTTCAATTCGGCATTTATCTCATTTTGCTGTTGGCCTTGTGTGAGTTATCTGAAGGAAATTCTGATTGCACATGGAGCAGAGTAAGTTTAATGAAGAATATACCCAGGAAGATCTGAAAGCATTCACATGCCGTCAAAGAATGAGATGAGGATTGGGTTGAGTTTCAATAAAAGGACCGAAAGAGATGGTCACCGATCAATGACCTCTTATTCAGGCATAGAGAGTGTCCAGGGCTAAGGCTCCTCCCTACTTCCAATTAGAGATGGGCACGACTTAGCGGTATTTTCGTTTTCGTTTTCGTTTTTTCTTTTTCGTTATGTAACGAAACGAAAATGAAAAACGGTTCAAAAATGGTCCGAAAAGGGAAACGAAACGAATAATTTTGAGCCAATTTTGTTTTTCGTTACTGGAAAAACACATAAAGGAGCTAAATGGGGAGAAACGAAAAATTTTTCGTTTTCATTTTCGTTTTTTCATTTTCGTTACGTAACGAAACGAAAATGAAAAATTTTGAAATTAGCTCACGAAAACGGAAACGAAACGAAATGGACCCTAGCCGAAAACGAAAACGAAATTTTTTTTCTGAGTCGTGCCCATCTCTACTTCCAATTAATCCTAGCCCAAAAGAAGAAAGATGATAAACCTCATGCCAAAGATACACTTCAGCCACATCAGAAAGCAATAGGTTATATAATTGCCCAGATTCGTCCATACTTTGATGGGGACTCGTTGAGAACTGTTGTGCAAGCTCTGGTGATCTCGAGAATAGATTATTGCAACACTCTCTACATGGGGTTACCCTTGACTCTTGTTCGGCGACTTCAACGGGTCCAAAATATGGCAGCCAGAATGGTGGCAGGTATGCGTCAACATGACCACATCACCCCAGTACTGGCTTGCCTACGTTGGCTACCCGTTGCATCCCGAATAAGATTCAAGGTCTTGGTTTTAGTTTATAAAACCCTCCATGGCCTGGGACTTGATTACCTGGCAGAGCGAATCACCCAGCGAACAACTTCGGCCTGACCAACTAGGATGTCGCAGGCACACTCACTGCGGGTGGCCACGCCCAGGGAGGCTTGGAAAACGTCTACCCGTGGCTGAGCCTTCTCTGTGGCTGGTCCTACACTATGGAACCATCTCCTGAGTGAGTTGTGCCTTGCACAGTCCCTTCCAGCCTTCAAAAAAGCGTTAAACACCCTGCTTTTCTGGGAGGCGTTTGGTGACTGTTAATTTTGTTTTCTCCCCTGTTTTTGTCCGCCATTTGCCTTCAAGTACCTATGTTGATCTTGTTGTTGTTGTTTTTGATGTTGTATTCAATTGTTTTGTTTGTTTGTTGTAAACCGCCCGGAGTTCCTTTTTGGAAGACGGGGCAGTATATAAGCTTTGAAAATAAATAAATAAATAATAAATAAATAAACTCATTTCCTAACCCAAAAAGAGAACACCCTTGCAGTTGGCCACCACTGACACTCTTCCCCTGTGGAAAAGATATAGAGCAGAGATGGGGATCAACTGAAAAACAAACCACATTTTCTGACAAATTTAGCCAATTCATCAACATTTGTAAAACTGCATTCAACATAAAGGGAGCCTCCACCCCCCCCCCCCGAATATGAATTGACACATTCTTAGTGATGTTTGATTTGTCAATTTGTTGGCCTTGTATAATGGCCCCCAAGACACATAGAGGTGTGTAGGGAAGCAGCCTTTCAAAAAGAAGGCTGAAGGGGGACATGATAGCTATGTCTAAATATTTGAAAGGGTTTCATATTGCAGAGGGAACAGGTTGGTTTTCCATAGCTTCAGAGACTAGGATTCAGGGCAATGGTATCAAACTACAGGAAAAAAGATTCCATTTGAACATTAGGAAGAACTTCATGACAGTTAGAGCTGTTCGGCAGTGGAATAGGCTGCCACAAAGGGTGGTGGAGTCTCCTTCTTTGGGGGTTTTTAAGCAGAGGCTGGATGCCCACCTGTCGGAAATATTGTGATGGGGGTTCCTGCATGGCAGGGGGTTGGACTGGATGGCCCTTGAGGTCTCTTCCAACTCTAGGATTGTATGATTCTATGACTCTCCTCTACAATTCTGCCAACTTTGGTGCAGATTGTGTTTTTGTTTTAACCTTTCAGTTTCCTCTACAATCCTTCCATGTTTGGTGAACACTGAGTTTCTTCAACCCAATCCACCTAGGAAACTCAGTCTCCACACATCTTAGCAGGATTGTAGAGAAGAGTTCCGAGAAGCCTGTCTGAAAGGTTGGTATCTCTAGGTTTTCCTGGGGGGGGGGGAAGCATTTTCCTGGGGAGAGCTCATTGGGGGTACATAGGTCAGACCTCTGAGCCCTAATCTTCACTAAACTTGCAGTGCTTATAGGGGACATTCAAAGGAAGTATCCTTTCAAGCTTTGGGCTGCTAGATTCCTGGGGCCTTTTTATAACATTTTAAAGGGGAGATAAATCAAGTTGTAGATTCATCAGTTCGTTGCTGGAAATTCATTGATTCGCTGTTTTGTCAGCCCCGATGCATCACAAATCATGATTTTATGACCTTTTATTGCCATTCCCCCCCATCACTAGTATGGAGCATGATAGTGTTTTGCCTGCTGTGATGTGTCAGTGTCCAAACCTGACACCATAATCAGATCTAGATATGCAGCAGAACAGCCACAAGTGTGAGACACTTTTGTTGAATGCTCCCCATACACAGGGCTGGTGCTAGGTTTTTTTTTGTGCCCTGGGTGAGGGGGTGGATGGGCGGTGGGCGGCCAGGGTGGTAGCGGACGGGTGGCAGGTGGGGGGTGGGGGGGCAGGGCGGCGGGGGGTGGGGGACGGTGACAGGCACTGGGGTGTGGGCAGCGATGGGCACTGGGGCAGTGGGCAGGCAGCGGGGGGCAGCGATGGCGGACGGCAATGAGCGGCTAGAGGGCGGTGGGGGAATGGATGGCGGTGGCCAGTGGTGGTGGGGCAGTGGGGGGCGGCAGGCTGTCCAGTGCCCTCTCTCCATTTTGGTGCCCTAGGCAACTGCCTAGTTCACCTTAATGGAAGCGCCGGACCTGCCCATACATAACATATTTTGGAAGTGAAAAACAAGGAAAATAGATACAGAGGTACACACACACAGACACAGACACACACACACACACACACACACAATCCCTCAACGTGTACTCAAAAGGGTTCAGTCCCTCTTATCCCCAGCTCTTGTTTCTTTCAGAGGAAATATTGGAATGGCTCTTGAGGAAAATTAATTTCCCCCTTCCATCAAGGATGAAGTGGGAAGCAATTTTCAGAACAGCCAGTGACAGCTCCGAAGTTGCATTTATGCAGAGCCAAAGGGTACACCGCCTCCGGCAGGTTGATCTAAATTTAGAACCTGCCATTTTCCAAGTGGGTTCTTCTGTTTCTGATAAAACATCCTACCCCCTCCTCAGCCCACACATCTTATACTTAAGTGCAGTCCGGGGGTGAAAATCCTGTGTTCAAAAACCTTTGTTAATTGGTGTCCTCCTGCACAAACCTCATGCAATATTTGTGGGTCTGTTTTTACTCAAGTGCATATGCTCCCCACTATCTATCTATCTATCGATCGATCGATCGATCGATCTATCTATCTATCTATCTATCTATCTTCTTCTTCATTCAGCTTGAACAATTAAATTGTAACCTCCTAGAGAGCTCTTTCTTTCTTTCTTTCTTTCTTTCTTTCTTTCTTTCTTTCTTTCCCCCTGCCTTCTTTTTGTGTTCACAACAGGCAGAACACCAGATAAATAACAGAAATGTGTGAAATTATAGAAATATAAAACCACTAAAACAAACATTAAGTCATTATTTTCTCTTTGACAACAAAAAATAGAGGCACCGCAGGAGGCAGTGTCATTGTGGAAGGGCTCCCTGAAGAACTGCATTTCAAGCTGCCTTCTAAAATGTTTGTAGGTGATTGTGTTGTCTAGTCGACGTTGGGTGACATATCTGTACACTGCCCAGAGTTTCCCCTGGGAAAATTGGGCGGTTTATAAGTCCAAGATTAAATAAATAAATAAATAAATAAATAAATAAATAAATAAATAAATAAATAAATAAATAAATGTGGCCAGGTGTAGCTCCACTGGCAGCTGGTTCCATAGAGTCAGTACCACCATGAAGAAGGCCCAGCATCTTGTAGCGGACTTCTGGGCCTCCCTTGGGTGTGTACCTCTTCATCATTGAATGAGTGTGCTTTATTCTTCAAATGAAGATACATCACTGATTCTGGTCCTGAGCTGTTGCCCTCCTGTGCTCGCATGTCGGACCAGCAACACATTGAGGAGCTCGAGAGGTTCCTGGACAGAGCGGAACAGACTATCCAGGTCAAAGAAGAGACAGGGCACACTTCTGAGGAGGAAGTCACTGCCCCAACTCAGGAGGTAGATGGGTGGAGGAATGTGACTCAAAGGGGTAGAAGGCCAAGGGATCGCTCAGAGAGTCTCATATTGCACAATCAATTTGAGGCTCTTTCCCTCAGCACACCTCATGAGGCACACATAGAGGAAGAATTGGTTCCACCGGAGGATCTCTCCCTCATCACTATTGATGAGACACAAGATCAGGTACATGTAGATGAACAGGCTGCAGGAGAGAAGCTTCTTGTACTAGGGGATTCTATAATTAGAAATACAGAGGGATGGATTTGTGACGAGCATGATAACCGGATGGTCACTTGCCTGCCAGGTGCAAAGGTTGCAGACATCACGAGAAATATAGATAGCTTGTTAGAGAGAACTGGGAAGGAGCCAGTGGTCATGGTACATGTTGGTAACAATGACGTTGGGAAGGCAAAGCGGTCAGTCTTGGAAGCCAAATTCAGGTTGTTAGGTAGAAGATTGAAGTCCCGGGCTTCCAAGGTAGCATTTTCAGAGGTGCTACCTGTTCCTCGTGCAGGACCCGCCAGGCAGGCAGAACTCAGAAGCCTCAATGCGTGGATGAGGCGATGGTGTCGAGAGGAGGGCTTTAGATTTGTCAGGAACTGGAGAACATTTTGGGACAAGCCAAACCTGTTCAGGAGGGATGGGTTGCACTTGAATCAGGATGGGACCAGATTGCTGGCTCTCAACCTCAAAAGGGCAGCAGAGCAGCTTTTAAACTGATAACTGGGGGAAAGCTGACAGGAGCTGAGTGGCATCCGGTTCGGAACACATCATCCTCGGGGAATGAGGTTGAAGAAGGTAGAGAATCACATAGAGATGGCGTAGCAGGTATTAGCACTGGGAGAATAACGGAATATGACAGTTTGTCTACTGATAATAAAAGCTGTGCGGGAGAAAGAACAAGGCAGCAGCTGTTGTTGCGGGACCCACTGTACAGGTGCTTCTACGCCAATGCTCGAAGCCTCCGAGCAAAGATGGGAGAACTTGAACATTTGGCAGCTAGGGATAACATAGATATAATAGCCATAACAGAAACCTGGTGGAATGTGGAGAACCAGTGGGATACAGCAATCCCAGGCTATAAACTCTATAGAAGGGATAGAGAGGGGCGGGTTGGAGGAGGAGTGGCCATCTATGTCAAAGAAGGGGTAAAATCCAGCAGAATGGAGATGGACAGAGGGTCTGACTCCACCATAGAATCACTGTGGGTTAAACTACCAGGTCCAAGGAGTGATGTGATCGTTGGAGTATTCTATCGTCCACCAGATCAAAACCTTGAGGGGGACCTTGAAATGAGGAGAGAAATCATGGAGGTGGCTAAGAGGGATAGGATAGTAATCATGGGGGACTTCAATTATCCCCACATTGACTGGGCCAATGCGAGCTCCGGGCAAGAAAGAGAAATTGGGTTTCTCGACTTGCTGAATGACTGTGCCTTAGAGCAACTTGTCACGGAGCCCACCCGAGAACAGGCAACTCTGGATCTAATATTGTGTGATACTCAGGACCTGGTCAGGGGTGTGAATGTCACTGAGCCTCTGGGGAACAGTGACCATGCTGCAATTACCTTTGCCATGCATGTCGGAGGAAGAGTGTCAACCAAATCAGACATAAAAACCCTTGATTTTCGAAGGGCAAACTTTCCTCAGATGAGGAAAATAGTTAGAGAGAAACTGAAGGGGAAGGTTAAAAGAATCCAATCTCTTCAGAGTGCATGGAGCCTGTTTAAAACAACAATAATAGAGGCCCAGCACAAGTGCATACCACAAAGAAAGAAGAGCTCATTTAAGTCCAAGAGGGCACCGGCATGGTTAACAAGTGGAGTTAGAGAGGCTCTAAAGCACAAGGAGAGGTCCTTCTGTAAATGGAAATCCTCCCCAAATGAGGATAATAAAAAGGAACACAAACTCTGGCAAAAGAAATGTAAGAAGATGATAAGGGAGGCAAAGAAAGACTTTGAGGAACGAATGACTAGCAATATAAAGGGTAATAATAAAAGCTTCTTTAAATATGTTAGAAGTAGAAAACCTGCCAGAGAACCAGTTGGCCCTCTGGATGGTGAGGGAGGAAAAGGGGAGGTTAAGGAAGACTTGGACATTGCAGAGAAATTGAATGAGTTCTTTGAGTCTGTCTTCACGACAGAGGACCTTGAGCGGATTCCGCTGCCTCAGCCGCCCCTCTTGACTAAAGAATTAAATCAAATATAGGTTAAAAGAGAGGAGGTTTTAGGACTAATTGATAAATTGAGGATTAACAAGTCACCGGGCCCAGATGGCATCCACCCAAGTGTTATTAGGGAACTGAGAAATGAAATTGCAGATCTCTTAACGGTTATATGCAACTTGTCTCTTAAAACGGCCACAGTGCCGGAGGACTGGAGGATAGCAGATGTCACACCAATTTTTAAAAAAGGAAGGAGGGGGGACCCGGGAAACTACAGGCCGGTTAGCCTTACATCTGTCCCAGGGAAGATGGTGGAAAGCCTCATCCAAGAGAAAATCTTAAAACACATAAAAGAACAAACCTTGCTGAGAGAAAATCAGCATGGCTTCTGTAAGGGTAAATCTTGTCTGACAAACCTCTTAGAATTTTTTGAAAAGGTCAACAGGCACGTGGATTTGGGTGAACCGGTTGATATAGTCTATCTGGATTTTCAAAAAGCTTTTGACACAGTCCCTCACCAAAGGCTGCTGAGAAAATTGCACAGTCAGGGGATAAGAGGGCAGGTCCTCTTATGGATTGAGAACTGGTTGAAATCCCGGAAACAAAGAGTAGGTGTCAATGGGAAATTTTCGCAATGGAGAGAAGTGAAAAGCGGTGTGCCCCAGGGCTCGGTCCTGGGACCGGTGCTTTTCAATCTGTTCATAAATGACCTGGAGACAGGGATAAACAGTGAGGTGGCCAAGTTTGCAGATGACACAAAACTTTTCCGTGTGGTAAATACCAGAGAAGATTGTGAAGAGCTCCAGAAGGATCTCTCCAAACTTGGGGAGTGGGCTGAGAAATGGCAAATGCGTTTTAATGTAACCAAATGTAAAGTAATGCATATTGGGGCAAAAAACCCAAACTTCGTCTATCAACTCATGGGCTCTGAGTTATCCGTGACGGATCAGGAAAGAGATCTTGGTGTGTTGGTGGACAGCTCCATGAAGGTGTCTCCCCAATGTGTGGCAGCGGTGAAGAAGGCCAATTCCATGCTAGGGATTATCAAAAAGGGGATTGAAAATAAAACAGCCAACATTATAATGCCATTATACAAAACAATAGTAAGGCCCCACCTGGAGTATTGTGTACAATTCTGGTCACCGCATCTCAAGAAAGACATAGTGGAACTGGAAAAGGTGCAGAAGAGAGCGACTAAAATGATTACCGGGCTGGAGCACCTCCCTTATGAAGAAAGGCTAAAACATTTGGGCCTCTTTAGTCTGGAAAAAAGGCACTTGAGGGGGGATATGATTGAGACGTACAAAATAATGCAGGGTATGAGTAAAGTGGATAGAGGGAAGCTCTTCTCTCTCTCCCAAAATACCAGAACTAGGGGACATACACTCAAATTGAGGGCTGGGAGAGTAAGAACAGACAAAAGAAAATATTTTTTCACCCAGCGCGTTGTAAGTCTATGGAACTCCCTGCCACAGGATGTGGTGATGGCATCTGGCCTGGATGCCTTCAAAAGGGGATTGGACAGATTCCTGGAGGAAAAGTCCATCACAGGTTACAAACCATGATGGAGATGTGGAGTCTCCAGGCTTTAAACCGGGTTACTTCAAGGGCCAGATGCAGGGGAGTGGTATCAGGAGACAGATATCTAGTCTCATGCACTCCCAAATGCACCTGGTGGGGCCGCTGTGAGATACAGGAAGCTGGACTAGATGGGCCTTTGGCCTGATCCAGCATGGCTCTTCTTATGTTCTTATGTTCCTTATGCTGGGCAATCCTCCTGTTTAATGGTGGTTTAGTTTCTCCAATGTAGCTCTTTCAACTCACTGCATTGGACCACATATAATCTATTGCTCTTCATGCGTTATGGTGTCTGGTCTTTTAGGTGGACAAATCTCTACCTTAGAGTGTATGTGCATTTGAAGTGAACAGGTATGTTGTGTTGTGTCGTTACAGTTGTGACTGACCCTTCGTAACCCCATGTCCATGGAGTTTTCTTGGCAGGAATGCTGGAGTGGCTTGCCAGTTCCTACTCCAGGCGTCTACAGCAACTGGTATTCCCTGGTGGTCTCCCATCCAAGTACTAGCCAGGCCCAACCCTGCTTAGCTTCTAAAATCAGGTGAGATCGGATGTGCTTATGGTATCTAGGCAGTAGTAAACAGGTATGTGGTGTTTGCCAAATAATCCTTTTGAGCTTCTCAGTGATTGGACATTCCCTTGATCAGAATTATCTCCCTCTCTCCTTTTTAAATCGACAATAAGATTTCTTGGAGCTATCTTTTGTTGACCAGTGGAGAGCTCTGAGTGAATGGTGACCTGTGAATTTCCCTTACTTTCTTCTTTTACAGTAGTTCCCCACCACAACGTGGTTCATATATTATGGTCTCAATTTGAGTTCAACATATGTCTCAATATATCAACATTTTTTGAGAGAAGCAGATCTCAGTATATCACAGTTTTTTCTTGAGAGAAGCAGGCTTCCAAGAGAGGTTTTTAAACCCCTCCTGGTACCTCAGCAAACAGAGCAGGGGCTGCTCCTGCCAGCTGCATTTGCAAAAAGAGGTTTTTAATACCCTCCTGACACCTCAGGAAAAAGATCTTGAGCTCTTGGTAGCAAGGTTTGCTGAGGTGTCGGGAGGGAGTTAAAAACCTCTCTTTGCAAGCATTGCTGGCAGGAGCAGCCAAATGTCAGTTTGCTGAGGTGTCTGCATTTCACTTCCAAAAAGAGGTTTTTAACCCCCTCCTGACACCTCAGCAAACAGAGCTGGGGCTGCTCCTGCAGGCATTTGCAAAGAGAGGTTTTTAGCCAACCCCTAACACCTCATCAAACCCAACCGTGGGCTGCTTGGCTGCTGTTTCCAAAGAGAAGTTTTTAACCCCTTCTGACACCTCAGCAAACAGACCTAGAGCTCCTAGCAGCAAGGTTTGCTGAGGTGTCAGGAGGGGGTTATAAATCTCTCTTTGGAAACGTAGCTGGTGGGAGCAGCCCAAGGTCAGTTTACTGAGGTGTCTGCATTTTGCAGATTTTCCTTTATTGTGGGTGGATCAGGCACCTAACTCCCGCAATAAATGGGGGAGTACTGTATTTGTGTCCTTCCCAAAGACACATTTACATGGCCCCCACACAGGTATTGCTCACATTTCATTAATCTATTTTACATTTTCCCCTACTCATGCTACCACCTGAAGTTTCCTAGACCAAGATTATTCTGCATTCCCCTAACCCTTCAGTAGAGTGCTCCATAGAATACACCCTCCACATAACTGGTCTGTTTAAACTATTTCTATTTCCATTTGTTTTCAAAGTCTTAACAAACAAAACATAATGAGTAAAGATGGGCACAAATAAAAAAAATGGCATTTCGTTTGTCGTTTGTCGTTTGGAGGGTCCGTTTCACTTCGTTTCCATTTTCGTGAATTTTTGCAAAAATTTATTTTCATTTTCATTTGTTTCGTTACCATTTCATTACCATTTATTTCAAGTTTTTGTGATTTTTTTTTTTTAGGATTTTAAGCAATTCACTCATATTGCAGTAACGGAAACGAAACGCACGACAAAATTTCCGGTGTTTCTGTTCGTTTTGTTTCATTTTAGAGACAAAATTTGTTTGCCATTTCGTTACGTAACAAAATGAAAAACAGAAACAGAAACAAAAAATTGTTCGTTTCGTGCCCATCTCTAATAATGAGACATAACCAAAGTATCCTCCAATTACATTAAAACAAAATAAAGGCTAGGGACAGGCACTTTGTATTCATATCTCTGGCATATGACTCACACACCACAGAACTGGCCAATTTATCATCTCCCAGAACAGGATGGACCACTTACCAGACTTTGCCAGGCACTGGGGTCCTTTGTCCTTGGTGGTGCTCCAATCCCTGCACATGCCTGGCTGGTCCTTCATTGCCTCCCCAAACAGCCAGCCACTCATTGGCCGTTACTTCACGAGCCGCTCGCTTCGCGGCAAGCCGTCATTTCTGTGCGAACCGATCGCTTCAGTCCGCACGCTCCTCCTTTTTGGCTGTGACGTCACCCCGACCATGCCCCCTTTACCGTGCTCCAACCGGGGTGAGTGATTCCCCTGCCATGGGCCGGGAATCTTTTCGCTTCGCATCTCGCTTTGCTCCCAACGTCACGTGTGGTCTCGGTTTTTGGCTTTTATTTCAAGTTTTTTAAAAAAATATTCAAACAGGGATATTGATGCATCGCTATATTGTTTCATCGCTTTGCGCTGTTACTTCCTCGCTCGAGTAGCGGCGGCGGCGGCGGCGGGAGCAGGAGGAGCCGCTGCCGCCTCATCCGGCCAGAGCAGGGCACCCGGGGCAGGCAGCGTGCAAGCGGCGGAGGGCGGGCGGCTGTGCCATGCGGGGCTCCCCCCGAGTAGCAGCGGCGGCGGCGGCGGGGGGCTGCCAATGATGCCAGGAAACAAAACACAGGATCGTACAGTAACCACGCTCTGTTGTGATTGATAGCCAAGCATTGATGCATCGATACGTCGAGTAAATTTTTTTTAAAAAATAAAAGGAGAGTGGAACCGGACGTTGCAAATCAGCTTTCTAATGCGAAGGGAGCACGTGAGGTAGTAATCGATTCGGTCCCAAAAATGCCCCGCGTGAGTACAGAGAAACGGGGGTGAGAGCGAAGGGAGACCACGTGACCACCACGTGACCGCCTCCGAATTCAAATCGAAGGCAAAGTCAATTCGAAGCGAGGCACCTCGTGAAGTAACGGCCATTGTCTGAATTCTGAAACTCCCTGTCCTGCCTCTGTGCCAAAGCAGTCTGCTGCACAGGGAGGTGGGGAAAGACCGGCTAGGATTCTGGCAGGATTTTTGCACCAGTGTCAGCAAAAGACCTCAGAGGCCGCAAAATCCCAGGCACTGTCCAGGCACTGCGGTATTTGTGGTGCCTTGTGTCATGTTCATTTTCATGTGATACAAATACGTCTCTAATAAAGGATGGTTCTCAGTCTTTCTTTCTGGTGTATTCAGCTTAAAGCCACCAAACAGGAAGACAGTAAAAGTTTAAAGAGGGCTGTCAGAAGATTGGGGGTGAATCTAATATTTTATACAGGACTAACTGTGGTTGAGTTTCATGTTATGGGCATCTTACTTTATTTAATCCTTGTAGGCTATTTTCCCCACTGAAATTCTTTGAAATTCCTGTTTGGTTTTTTGCATGCTGTGCCTTTGTTTCATGGATCTTATTCCCCATCTTAATTCTATTTATAGAACTCATTTGAATAAATTTTCAAATTAATGCCACTTGTGTATAGCTCCTGTCACTTCTGGCTACACCCAATTACCCATTGGGGCAAGCATTTAACCTTTCTCTCACCACCACCACCACCACCACCACACAAAAATTGCACTAATAGTCCGTTCTTTTTATATCCGGGTAACCTCCATGTATTGTTGATGGCCAACATTCTGAAGCAATTCTAGAGGCAGCATATAAATGTCTTAAACATGGGAACAGCCCCATCAGTTTATTTACTTCATTCCATTTTTCCGGGGACACAAAGGCCAAGATCCTATCGCATAGTCACTCCTGGAGAAGTCAAATAGTGTACATTGTAGCAGCTTCTTGCTGCTACTTAATGAATCATTTCTTGGATTTTGGGGCAAGCATTAAGTGACAGGCAGGAACTCACCCAAAAAGACCAAGCACTTTTCTGTCTTTTACATTGTCTTGGGTATAGACACAGAACAGGATTTGGCCATATGATCTTTCAGAAGCTGCCAGCGTATTGGCAACCCTCATTCTTTCTAGTGAACCAGAACTGCTCGTAACAAAATTTGAAGCAAACAAGGAAGTTCCTTGCTTGAAGGATCATCTCAATCTTGTTCATTTGTTTAGCTGGAGTTTTGTTGTTCTTGTTCTGTATTGAGAGAAGAGGGGGGTTCTGGTTGGTTGGTTGGTTGTTTTGAGGATTGCCTGAGTTTCCATAGGAGAAATGCATTGTTTTGTTTTAGAATCATAGAATCATAAAGTTGGAAAGGACCTAGAAGGCCATTGTGTCCAATGCCCTGCTCAAAGCCGGAATCCAAATCAAAGCAGATCTGACAGATGGTTGGACAATTTTCTCTTCAACGCTTCCAGTGTTGGAGTGCTCACCACCATGAGCCCAACACAATTAGTTTCACTGTCGTACTGCTCTAACAATTAAGAAGTTTTTTTTTCTGACATGCAGCCTGAATCTGGCTTTCTGGTAGTTTAAGCTAGCCCATTAAGTGTCCTGTATTCTGAGATGATCAAGAACAGATCCTGTGACTCCTCTGTATGACTACATTTCAAGTATGTCTGGGACGATTCTCAGTCATCCACGTGAGTTTATCTGGAAGCTGAGTCATAGCAATTGGACCTCCTTTTGAGAGATTGAAACGTTTTGCTGCTCAACACTTAGCTGAAGAAAGCAATTAAGGCTTGTGGATATCCAAAGTGGGTCTTCAATAAAGCAGTGTGCCAACCCAGAAGAACAATGTATCAGCCTGAGATCCAGACGGAAGAACCTGGTCATTCCCTACATGGCTGGAGTGTCTGAGAAACTTAAAAGGATTTTTGACAAACACCACGTCACTGTTTATTTCAAACCCACAAACACACTAAGGCAGAGACTCATCCACCTAAAGGACCAGATACCAAAACAAAAAAGGAGCAATATAGTATATGCAGACCAATGCAGTGAGGAGTGTACAGACCTCTACATTGGAGAAACTAAACAGGCATTAAACAGAAGGTTGGCCCAACATTGGAAGGGTAACATCTCTGGACCAAAATCAGCAGTACACCTTCACTTGGAAGGACAAAGGGCACTCATTCAAAGATGAGGATGTACACATATTAGACACAGAGAAGAGAGGTGGTTTGAGAGAGGGGTCAGGGAAGCCATTCATGTGATCACTGAAAACACCTCTCTCAACAAAGTTGGAGGACTCAGCCCCAATATCAGGCTGTGATTTCAACAACACGCAGACAAATCAAAAATATTTCATGCCTCCACCACCATGGCCATAGCTAATGACCCACACTTTATGGGTTTCAGCACCTTAGGCCATTGTTCACCTTAAGGCGATTGAGACTGTTGTCTAACTAACAAGCCTCTTCAGGCCATTGTTCATCTTAGAAGCCTAATTCAGACCAGGGTGACAAGAGGTCAAAGTGAAGTATAAAATGGAGGACTCACGACTAGATTTCTTCAGACTGATGAAGCTGTTTAGATGAGCAGCAAAATATTTCAGTCTCTCAAGACAAAAGAAGCCGAGCTGCCATGACTCAACTTCCAGATACCTTTCAAGTATTTATCATTATTATTTCCAGTTGTTGTCATTGTTAAGTTCTGTTATTGCTGATCTCTACTGTAACATCAATGGTGCCTAACAGACCAACATTTACTGGCTTGCTTGCTTGCTTTATTTATTTATTTAAGATGCAGGCGGAAAGGAGCAGATCAAAATTGTCCGACTCATTAGGCGCTAAAAGGAGAGCAGCTGTCTGCTCACACTCAGACTCCCAACTTGACCACAAAAATCAAATAAATGAGACAGCAAAGTGCCTTCGGGCCAAGAGGCTCAGAGGAATGCACCGAGCCATGGCTACAGACTCGGTTGCCAAAAGCCTGCCATTCTTCTGAGGATGTCAACCAGCCTTCGGCCATTTCCAGGCGTTGGCAGAAAAGGCCTCTCTGTGCTCTGTCAAGGTGAACCTTCACCGCCGCTGCCCTCCCCCCAAGGAGGCATGCAGAAAAAACAGGCTGGCCACAATCCAGGCCGAGTTGAGAACTTTGATGCCGCGTTTCTTTGAAGGAGAGGCTTAACACTTGCCAAAAGTCTCCCATGGAAACAGGTGGTTCTTGAAATTTAGCTTCTGGATGTCACCTTTGCCCATGATTTCCTGTGTTTGCCTTTGTCCTTTGTCCCCCGTTTCTCCTCACAACATGTGGCAGTGGATTTAACATGGGTGGAATCCATGTACATGCTGCTCCCTCTGGGCTCTTTGTTGTACCCTTTTGGTTGCCTCAGAAAGACCCCCAGAGTTGATATCTATATACATTTTTACACATTTGCCCAAGGTGTGTAAACATCCCTTCCAGCAGCGCACATCGTCCTGACGCCATGATGAGCTCATAAGTAGTTAATGTCTCTCCACAGAGCTATGCGTAAAAATCAATTTCAGTTATTCTCAAATTCTCTCCCCTCCTTTCTTCACTCAATTACCTTATTGACCTGCAAATGCATGCACTTATTTACAAAGGGAGAAAAGATGCTTCTTGAATGTAGCAGCCTTTTTGTGTACTGCCTAGAAAGGAGTTGCAGAACAAAACAGAAGCAGAGAGCTGTATAATTCCACCAAATAGGTGGTAATGGTGGCGGTGGGGAAACGCCACAGCGTCCGCGTGGCCAGATACGTACCACTGCAGCTGTGTGCTCTCTGAGTAATCCCATATCTACCTTGAAGTGTGTAACTGCACATCTTGGAAAAGTTCCTGTTTAAAGAATCTGTTGGGAGTTTTTGCAATCTGGCACACTGTCTGTATTTTGTCTGACTGGGAGGGATCTTTCTGGGGTG
>JAHTLZ010000227.1:707217-719692 GCA_023846285.1 Phrynocephalus versicolor
AAGAAGAAGAAGAAGAAGAAGAAGAAGAAGAAGAAGAAGAAGAAGAAGAAGAAGCCCAGATATTGTGATTGTAGAGAAGAAAAAAGTGTGCATCATTGATGCTGCTAGACCAGGTGATAGTAAAGTCACTGAGAAACAACTTGCAAAAATTACCTGATATCAGGATCTGAAAATTGAACTTCAGAGACTCTGGCATAAACCGGTACAGGGTGTCCCGGTGGCAATTGGCACGCTGGCTGTGGTGCCTAAACAGCTAAGCAAGTATTTAGAAGAAATTGGAGTCGACAAAGTCACCATCAGTCAGCTGCAGAAAGCCACCTTACTGGGATCTGCTTGCATAATTTGCTGATACATCACATAGTCCTAAACGCTTGGGAAGCATTCGACTAGTGATTGGTAATACAAAATCCAGTGTAGTTATCTTGTCTGCTGTTTGATAATTTAATAATAATAATAAACCCATCCCTGATTGAGACACATGACAGCCATCGTCAGCTATTTAAATGTTGATCACAGGAAGATCCAGGAGGCCTGTTTTTTCTTATATCATAGAGCAGGAACTGAACCAGTGCAACCCAATTATAAGGAATGAGATTTTGACTAAATATTAGGAAGAATATCCTGATAATGAGAGCTGTTCCATAATGGAACAGGCTACCTTGAAAAGTGGTGAATTCTTTGTTATCGGTTATCCAGTAAGGGTGGGTGGTCAATGGCTAGGCTTATTTTGTTGCAGATTTCACCTTTGAAGGATTCTATGCATATCGAGCATCTAATATTTATTTACTGATTTTTTAACCTTGCCTCCATAGTTTGGAGTTACATGATTAGACTGTGTCTGTGAGGATTCTCAGTCATCCAGGTGAGTTTATCTGGAAGTTGAGTTATGGCAAATGAAGTCCAGTTGCCATGACTAAACTTTCAGATGATTAGACTACAGCTCCCAGCAACTACTAGCACCATGAGGATTTTGTTACTTGTTCACACGGATAACGTTTCCAAGTTTTGCTGTGTCTTCCTCATATTGTACTTGTAGGGTTGTTGTCCCCGCCCCCAATTCTTCTATGTCAAAGCAATCAAAGAAAATGGAAGGGAAGAGGGAGGACTTTGATTGGTTTATTTCTTTGACAGAGAGACATGCAACATATAATGTAAACCTTAAAGGAATCTTGTTGCTTCTTATTCTTGGTAAAAAACTGCCCCAAAACCCTCCTTGCAGCAAATCTTAGCTGTGTATGACTTGGAGGAAGGGGGGAATGGAGCAGGGGGAAAATTTCTTATGATTTTGCAAATTGCATGGTCATTTTTTTTCTACCTCATTTTTGCTAGGAATTCACTGTTATCTTCCTAATTCTTTCAATTTTCAGACAGAAAAAACATTGCAATTATTTTTAAAAGTTAGAATATTGGGAAAATAGAAATGGAATAAATCACTCATCTGGGCCCAGGGCTATGAGCAGATATAGGAATAGCCAATAGTAGTTTTTGATGGCCTGTGGCTACCCATAAACTGTGAGCAGGAAACTCTCACAAATCCCCCCAAATGCAAACCAGTTTGCCATTTTTTTTTGGGGGGGGTTACGCTGGGCAGAGCGAGCTGCCTGTCTGCCACTCCTCTCCCGGCTTCCATGGTATCCCTCCCTTCTCTTGGGCTGGGCTGGGGCACCTCCCTTATGAGGAAAGACTAAAACATTTGGTGCTCTTTAGTCTGGAAAAAAGGCACCTGAGGGAGGATATGATTGAGACGTACAAAATAATGTAGGGCATGAGAATACTAGGGGACATCCACTCAAACTGAGGGTTGGGGGAGTGAGAACAGACAAAAGAAAGTATTTTTTCAGCCAGCGCGTTGTTAGTCTGTGGAACTCCCTGCCACAGGAGGTGGTGATGGCATCTTGACTGGATGCTTTCAAAAGGGGATTGGACAGATTCCTGGAGGAAAAGTCCATCACAGGTTACAACTCATGATGGAGATGTATAATCTCCAGGCTTAAAACTGGGGTACTTCAAGGGCCAGATGCAGATGAGCGGCATCAGGAGACAGAGATCTAGTCTCATGCGCTCCCAAACGCATCTGGTGGGGCCACTGTGAGATACAGGAAGCTGGACTAGATGGGCCTTTGGCCCGAACCCGCATGGCTCTTCTTATGTTCTTATGTTCTCCATCACCCTGGCCATTCTGACAGGCAGGCGGCTCCAGCCTCTCAGCAGACAGGTGGGGCATATGGGTGCACTGAGCAGGCCTGAGTCTGCTGCTTGTCAGGATAGCGGTGGCTGGGGGGAGAGGTGGCACCCACAGCTTGAAGCAGTGGGCAGTGGGTTGTCTGGGCATTCCCTTTTGCCAAACAAAACAAAGAGGAACCAAAGTTGGGTCCTTCAAAATGAAGCCAAACAGGACGCCCGAACCATGAACTGAACCCTGAACTGCACCAGTTCATGGGCTTTCCTGGTTTGTCATTGAGCTCGTGCTCATTGCTACCTGGGAGTGGTTAACATCTAAAACGGACTGAACATTAGTAAACTCATTACTCTTGAATTAAGGCTATCTCTTCTTCCAGTGCTTTCCTTTAATACCTAGCAGGCAAGCAGCTACCATGTGGATCTCTCTATGCAGGGAACAGCTGTAGCGGTTGCATTTGGCTGGCACCAACAGAGGGAAATTTGGCTTGATCCATGTTTGAAAAATTAACCAAAATTTACGTGTATCATTAGGGCATCAGCGTATTCCCTTAACAATTTCCATTTGGCTCAGATCACTTCTGGGCTAATCAAGGAGCTGTTGTCCACCCTTTTAATTGTCTTCATTTACTCTCAGTGACATTATCATGCAGTCAGTTGAGATTGGTCCCAGTCTGCAGGGCTCATCTACTTATCAGTATGACTCTTAAGAAAGAAGTTGCAATAAAGGGAAGGGAAGATGGTTCTGAATGACCACCAGCTGGTCTGGTCTGGGCTGACTGAAGCGCAGCCTCCATCCTAGCTACGTTTTTAATGCACACTGAATATTTCCACAACCAGGGTTTCTAAGTGGAAGGGGAGAAAGGCCTTTAGTCCTCCAAGACCCTTCTGTGACTTGATAATGAAAACAGTCTCACATGGGAGGAAGACTTGCAAAGGAAGCCCAACGAAACATCTAATGTTGTTTCTTTCAGCTCAGTAAAACACACCCTTTCAAATATCTAATGATCTCACTTGTAAACAATTCCGTCATCGTTATGTTCTGAAGCAACCTGATGGGAGTGGGACCGAAATAGGCACATTTGTCAACTTTCCTACCCTCTGTCCTCCCGCCTTGAACTTCAGGATCCTGGAGACTAATTGCTCTGTCCTTGATTTCCTGCCTCAACCCGCCCGCGCCCCCTGCTCTCTTTTGGAAGGATGGGATGCTGAGTCTCCAAAGAGCACACCCGATATAGGCAGAATGTCATTAAAATGTTTTTTTTAAAAAAAATATATATACAAAACACCAACAGAGAGAAGGCACCGAAATAAACAATGAACAATTTACAGACTAAAAACAGTGACATAAGGTGGAGAATAATGGGATAGGAGGGTGGGGGCAAAACACGAGACAATGATGACTCGTTGACAGATTGTTGTCATTCAACTCTCCGGGGGCTTTGTCGCAACCTTCCAATAGCGTGGCAGGATGGAACATCTGGTCGTCAACCAGTGCGGAACCTCAGTGCTGCTTCCCAGAGACAACAGAACTGGAGAATCCTGAGGCGTATAACCCCCTGCCTCCTCCTCTGTACTGTCTCCAGCGAAGGAAGTTTTCTTTTACGCCTTCTCTTACTGGGAGTTTCTTCGGTTGCTGGGAAACCACATGCTCAGCTGTGCTACCAAGCGGAGAATGGTCCATCATTCCTCTGCCTGCCTTTCCCTGGAACAGCTTGGAAAGGCTGGAGCTGGGCTGAGTCGAATTCAACTCTGCGCTCCGCTTGTCGGCTGCAGATGGAAGCTTCTTTTGAGTAATTTGCGGCAAAGGGTGAGGCCCCATTGCAAGAGGGTATTGTAGCTTGTTTCCTGAGAGGTCTTATCTGGCCACGGTGACATATGCTCAACTTAACGTCTCAGCTGGATGAATGTGTGTGTGTGTGTGTGTGTTGTATGTTGTGTCATTACAGTCGTGACCAACTCTTTGTGACTCCATGACCATGGAGTTTTCTTGGCAGGAATACTGGAGTGGTTTGCCAGTTCCTACTCCATGAATATAATATGCTCTATGTATGTCTGGCTTTGGAAAGTATTTGGAAACTTCAGAGAACTCCAGGATGCTGCAGACAGATTACTAACTGGGAGTAGTTACAGGGAAGATAGAATGCCCCACTTAACAGCAGCTCCACTGGCTGCTGGTCCTCTTCTCTCACAATTCAAGGGGTTGGTTTTGACCTATAAAGCTCCAAATGGCTTCGGTCCAAGCTATCTGCAAGACTCTATCTCCCTGTATGAGCCTGCTCTGGCATTAAACGTAGGGATGGGCATTTCGTTTCAGAAACAGTAGGTTACAAATCAAACCACGCAGGCCCAGGTGGTCCATGGAACAGGCTGATACACGCAGATCCAATTGCTTTACCTTTCTCTGTCTCACACAGGGTTAAAATCCAAAAAGGAAGCACGTTGCAATGTCATCTGTGCTACACCTGTGATACTGGCCAATCAGGAGCTGTGCAGGGACAGGCATCATCCCTCCTCCCTCTCTGACTGGCCAGCAGCAAAAAGCAGGAAAGATGCTTCCTCGCTGGATTTTAACCCTGCGCAAGACAGAGAAAGGTAAAGCAATTGGATCTGCGTGTATCAGCCGGTTGCAAGGGCCACCTGGGCTCCCGTGGTTCGTTTTGTAACTTACTGGTTCCGAAACGAAATGCCCATCCCTAATTAAGAGCATCGGGGGGGGGGCTGTCTCTCAGTTGCACCACTTGGTGGGGATACATCACAGGGCCTTCTTTGTGGCTGCTCCCTGTTTATGGAACTCCCTCCCATAGGAAGCCATGCTGGCCCTGATCTTTACTGCCCTTTCACAAGCAGGCAAAGACATGGCCCTTCCTTTCATGACTGGCTGCTGGAAAAGGGGATTTAAATGGATATTCCTGCTGTGGTATTTTCAGTGTCTTGTGATCCTGATTTCATTTACCTCATTTAATATGTCACCTATTTAATTCTTATTTAATATTCATATACTTACATTTTATAGCTTGCAAATCTTGTCTTTTTCAAAGATATAAGCTACCTCAGGCCCTTTTGAAGGAGAAAGGTAGGACAAAAGTAATCCAAATAAATAAATAAATAAATAAATAAATAAATAAATAAATAAATAAATAAATAAATAAATAATGGCATTACAATGTCAAAATAAGGGTAGGGAGCACAGCCTCCATTCCAATCCAGATTTGAAAGTCCAATCTGATTTTGGCAGGTGACATCACAAACTTGTCGGAAAAGTCCACCTATGTGGTTACTTCACGTCCGTTTTGTCTCTGTTAGGAGCAATATAAAAAAATGTTACTTCACGTCTGCCGTGCAACTACTGAAATTTCTCTCGACCACGCCCACGGAACAGGTGCTAAGTGCAACAATACTGTACCTGGTGCTGGGGTAGGGTTTTCCCTTGTCACTCTTTGTTCCCGCTTTCTGTTCCAAGACAAGACACCATGTAGTCATGACTGTCATGCAACAAAACATTCATTTCTCTCAGAAAACTGTGCCCAGGTTTTTTTTATTTTGACTTTTCAGAAGCAAAATATCAAAAAAGAATGTTTAAATCCCCCCCCCTTTAAAAAGAAGAGGAAAAAGGAAGCTAGACAAATTCAGTGTTTGTCACAGCACAAGACCGTGAGGTAACACTTGTCACAAGACAAGTTATCATGACCATGGGAACACCGAAACAGGGACAAAACTATGTGATCGCGACCAACGCTGTCACGGTAAAAAACTAGTCACAGAACAAAGAAGGATGTGAAGTAACCACCTTAGTCACAATTCACTTCTTCATTTTAATATATATATATATATATATATATATATATTTCAAAAGTGGAGTCCTTTAGCTACTCTGTCAAGGTTATACTAGAGATCTTATACTGCGGATTCATCAAAAGCCATGAAATCTTTGAAAAACAGGTGGTGGTGTTCTAAAACTCTATGGAACTATAATCAATCAAGCCCAACACATTAAATAATTGTATTTTGTGGCTTTAGCAATAATTGCAAGTTGCCTTGATGCTTCTTGCTTAGGGAGATTGTTTAATTGCATTACGTTATATCTTATTTATTTAAATGATACCTCTGTTTGAGCCAAAGCACCAGGGAAGGATATGAGAAGAAGAGAAATAAATATTATTTGACAGGGCAGAGGAGTCAGTCTTGAAAGTCTAGCACAATCCACACACCTTAAGAGTGAAATAGCCTCATGTACTGTGATTCCAGGGAGTCCCATCGGTTGGTCCCTGGGCCAATTCAAGATCTCCACAGTAACGTATCTCCACTCCCAAGACATTTTGGGAGTGAGGAAAGTGAGGAATGTTACTTTCTTTGCAAAACCCTAAGAATATATTTTCTTTTTCGCAGTCTCCGTCACCCCTCTCCTTGGTTGAGAACGAGAATAGCTGGTCACTTCAGGGCCAGATGGGAATTTTTGACTGCTAACCAGATTGGCCTGAATTAACACTGTTGTGGGAATTCCATTCCCCCATAGCTCTGAACCCCAAAAGTGGCCAGCACACCCCAGGAAACTGAAGGCCTGCAGATGGCCTGGATTCCCAAGAATTCCCAGAGCCGAGCAGAGTCCCAGTGTGTGGTTAGGCCAATGCTGATCTTAGCATGGGTCAGGAGGCCAGAACAGGATGGCAAGGCCAAAAAACCGGATATCAGGACACCTCAGGGCCATCTGCTCTGTGACCCTTGGCCTCACAGCTTCCTTCCCTTGGTCCTCATCAATAACAAGCAAATATGGTCCTCCAGATAGACGTACATTTCCCTCCCACTGATGGAATGATTTTCCTCTGTCATTGTCTGCCATTGTGTACTTGTCCTGGTGTTATCAATAAAGACCGGTGGTCTCTCAGGCAGCATTATATACAACTCCAGATACTCAAGGAAGACATCTAGAATTTTGAGAGACCCTTCGCATCCTGGCCACCAATTTTTTGAACTGTTGCCGTCTGGCAGGAGATACAGGACTCTTAGGTCAAGGACAAACAGACTAAAGAACAGTTTTTATCACAGAGCGGTATCCAAGTTAAATGCAACAGTTTTAGCACCATCTTAATCAGTTTTTAAGTAGTGTTTTAAATTTTGTAAGCAATTTTAAGAGTTTTTAATATTTTGTATGGTGTTTTATATGTTTTATGTGTTTTATGTGCTTTGTATGTTTAGAGTGTGTAGTGGAAGAGCACTCTAATTTCGTGCATATCTTGCGTATGCATAATGACAATAAAACTCTATTCTATTCTATTATCATCACGCACGCACACCCATGAACGCAGCCCAGAGAGACAGAGAGAGAAACGCTGCCTGAGGACCAGAGATGATTGCACCCCAAAACTCTGTGTCCACTTACTCCATAATGCTACACACTGTGTTTTTGCCCATCCCGTTCTCAACTGGGGGGGGGGTATTAGGGCATCACTGTAGGCTACCAGCCAAAATGGCAGGTAGTGCAATTAGGTAGGCCAATTCAGGTGAGATCCAAACAGCAGCATCATTTGGTGTCTGGTAGCCCTCTGATTAAACCTAAGATCGGGATGAGAGTAAGTAGGGTGACTCTGTAGATATTAGGGCTGCTTTGAGGTAGTCACACCCCAATAGTTTGGAGGTGTGCTGCACAGGGGGACAACACACTTTTAATTGGGATCTCACTGAAGTCCTTCCAGGGCTGGAGGTCCAGATGACCTCTAGATGTCAGCCTATTGCACTACGGTCAGGGGTAAGTTCAATTTTTTTTATAGGATAATAAAGTTGTGGCCCTATTTAACCCAAAACAATTTATCTCACCTTTTTATTTCATGCTGGGTGGGCAAAGGCAATCCTTAAAGGTGCAGCTGTCTGAGTGTGGTGGGTGTATTCTAGAGGGTAGTCTCAACTCATACGAGGTAAATCTGAACAATTATTGTCTTTCAAAATCCAAAGAAACATGACAAAACAAGACAAAAACATGTTGTACCTTAAAGGCAATTAAAGACTATTATATTTAAATATAGGCTTCACAGACCTGGCCACTTCTTCACACGTATGGAAACAGAATCAAATGAAATAGTTTTAGAAAAAGAACATTCTACTATTCATTGGCTATAGGAGTCTTGGGTGTATGGTAATATTTATAATGCTCTATTTGTAAAATTGATATTTCATTTCATTCTGTTTCCATATGTCTGAAGAAGTGGACATGTCCACAAAAGCCCGCATTTAAATATAAAAGGTAGCCTTTAAGCTGCCACACAGTTTTGTCATTTCCTTTGTTTCTTAGGATTTTGTCTGATCTGCTTGCATAGATTATCATCCTTCAGATATTCTGAGTCTACAACTCCCCTCAAGCCTACTCAGTTTAGCCAGTGGTAGTGGAGGGGTGTGGGAATTGCGATTAGAGATGAGCACAAGCTGCTATTTTGACATGCATTGTTTACTGGTAACACAGTGGACCAATGATTCACATGCCCACTTGAAGGTAACACCCTGGATTTCCTTCCTCGCCTCCCATGGGCTCTGCCTCTGAATGGATGGGGTGCCAAACATCGATCAGTTGTGCACCCACTGACCGAACTGGCGTGAACCACCAAATCAGCAGTTCCTGCCCATTTCTAATTTCCATCCAAATATGCTTTGAGACTGAGAGCCATAGTTGGCCACCCAAGCACAGGTCTGCTTTGAAACCAACCAGGCCTCAATGGTATCCTTCATGAATTGGGTATCACCTAGAAAACGTCCCAAATTCTTCTGAAACATGCAAGGGGTGGCAGAAGAAAACAAACCCTTAGTCAAAGCAGAAGGGGGTGATCAAGGACTATGATGCTTTGTTTGATATGCTGGGTGTTAAACCGTATCTGGGACTTTGAAACAGTTTTAACACCAGCCTGCCTCCCCTGATACCATGGTATGGTGTTTTCCATATCACCAAAAAGATTCTCAGTGCCTCATAGACAACATCTTCTATCAAGAGTGCATTTTTGGTACAATGCTTTGATAATGATAGCAAGTTGCTATCGAAAGCTTAGCTTATATATTTTTATTTTAGTACAGTTGTCCCCCGCCCTTTCGCGGTTCATATACTGTGGTCCCAGTATATTGTGGGTCCACAGTATATGAAAAAAGGCCCCCTGGGGTAAGGAGGAAAGGCCTTACTGGGCCCATTGGAGGCCCCAAAAGTGCTTCCCTGCAAACCGGAAGTGACTTCTGGTAAACCAGAAGTGACTTCCATATCACTAAAAAGCACTTTTGGAGCCTCTGAGGGTCCAGAAAGCCCCTTGCTGCCCCATTTGGGGCAGTGCCATGTCTGGGGTAAGTACAAGAGCCCCCAGAGAGCCCCCCCCCAGTCCTGACCTGACCCATCATCCACATATCACAGATTTTTAATTATCACATGTTGGGTCAGGTCCCGAACCCCCACGGTAGGTGGGGGTTTACTGTAGTGACCAATAAAGGTATCACCTAACCTACTTTTGAATTTGTTTTTCTGGTCACACGGCTCAACCCGCTTTTTTACTTCTATGACACAGGGCAGAAGAGTGGCAGTGGGGATCTCTTCTCAGTCCTCTACTTCCCAGCATGTCCCATCATAATGAAATTCAGATCTGCAGAGGCCATATCTCTATAACTAGGAAGAGATTAAGCAGTCTCCGAATTTAACATTTCTACAGCTGGCATTCTATGTTTCTGGGATTTGTGCCGGTATCAGGTTGATGGAGGCCTGCATCGTTTATCTATGCTCCCATTCCCAGCTGGTGCTGCCAACCCTATCTCTGTGCTTTTTTGATAACACCACACGTTCCATTCCTCCTCATATACCCGCACCTCCCAAATCTGACCATCTAATTTCCGACAAACATCTCTTTTTTTCTCTTCTGTAGCAACTGCACAACATTATGTTCTTCCTCACCTCCATATCTAATTCAATCATGGCCGACATCACTCAGATGACAATAATCCCCCTTAATCACTGCCTGCTTAAAACCCTACAGATTGGGATTGTGTGTGAGCCTATATTTGACACCCAGTTACATTCTTGTCTAGAGATGGGCACGACTCAGAAAAATTGTTCGTTTTCGTTTTCATTTTCGGCTAGGGATCCGTTTCGGCTCGTTTCCGTTTTCGTGAGCTAATTTCAAAATTTTTCATTTTCGTTTCGTTACGTAACGAAAATGAAAAAAAAACGAAAATGAAATTTTTTTTTGTTTCTTCCCATTTAGCTCCATTATGTGTTTTTCCAGTAACGAAAAATGAAAATTGGCTCGAAATTAGTCGTTTCGTTTCCGTTTTCATTCCAGTTCTGAGCCGTTTTTGTTTTTCGTTTCGTTACGTAACGGAAATGAAAAACGAAAACGAAAACGAAAATACCGCTAAGTCGTGCCCATCTCTATTCTTGTCTTTTGGAGATTCTTGGTGTGGCTAGACCAAGCTCCCTCGGAATGCTTCCTGCAGCAGATGAATCTATCTTACTTCAGGAAAAGGACACAAGTCTTGTTTAGATAACATTGCATCATTGTACACCCCCCAAAAAACATAGTTAGGAGAGAACTGCCATCAATATTCTAGTGTGTTTCATTATATGAATCTCTATTATTTTCAGAAACACTTCATGATCTGGCTTCTTGAAAGGTCCATATTAATTTGTTATGATCATTTCTTTTTTAAAACATGCAATTTTTCACCTCATGTTTCACCTCATAGATAAATGGACACTCTTCTCCCTCTCACAACATACCAGAACTAAGGGACAAACACTCAAATTGAGGGCTAGGAGAGTAAGAACAGACAAAAGAAAATACTGTATATTTTTTCACCAAACGTGTTGTTAGTCTGTGGAACTCCCTGCCACAGCATGTGGTGATGGCATCTTGCCTGGATGCCTTCAAAAGGGGACTGGACAGATTCCTGGAAGAAAAGTCCATCACAGGTCACAAGCCATGATGGAGATGTGTCATCTCCAGGCTTAAAACCAGGGTACTTCAACGACTAGATGCAGGGGGAGTGGTATCAGGAGACATATATCTAGTCTCATGCGCTCCCAAACACAACTGGTGAGGCCACTGTGAGATACAGGAAGGTGGACTAGATGGGCCTTTGACCTGATCCAGCATGGCTCTTCTTATGTTCTTATGTAGTTTCTGATGAGGCAGGCAAATTGCAGAGGCTTTTTCTTTTCCCATGTACAACATGCGATTTTTTGTCCCTCACTAGGACTCTCTTTTTGTTTTCTTTTATTTACTTCATCTCATTTCATCTCATTCCTTTTTTACTTCGCCTTCACCGTTCTCCTAATACAGAGACCCAAGGCAGCTTATAAAATGATTAAAAGACCAGATACAGTTTGAAGTACTGTACGTTGAGGTATTAAAGCACAATTAAACACACCATTTTATTAAAAGACCTGTAATTTAAAACACTTTAAAAACACATCAGGAGACAGTCAAATGTGCAACATGCCTTGCTGTAATGCTTATTTTCCTGTGCGCTGGTGCTCTATCAGTCCTTCAAATTCTGTGTGCCACTTCTTTATATTCCAGTCTGCTCCTTAGCATTTAATAAAGACGTGGGGAGTGAGGAGCCTTATTAAGCCATCTGGGACGGATAGCATACAAACTTCATGCTGTTGTTGAGTTCTGACTGGCAATGCTGCCTACAGGTACATTCTGATCCAACAGCATCTGGCAGAACACAGGTTGCCCATGCATGGTATGTTGGAGATCTTAGACTTCTTGGCCCGATTGCCCCCCACGGAGCAAGTTTATTTATTTGTATTTATTTATTTTAGAGTATTTTTGCCTCACCTTTCTCCTTGGGAAATGACCCAAGGTGGCTCACAAAAATGAGGGGAAATACACAGTCCAGTGCAATTAAAACATATTCAAGTTTGAAAACAGGGAATTGACATGTATCTCACAGTGTTAGAAGACAACATTAAAGCTACAAGTAATGACAGGCAATATACAGTCCAGGTCAATTAAAATATACAGTATTCAGGTATTGAGAACAGGGAATTGAGGGACGGTAACCCTTGGGCTAGATGGGTGGTATAAAAGTCAAATAAATAAATAAACAGCATATTTATTTATTTATTTATTTATTTATTTATTTATTTAGCTAGCTAGCTAGCTAGCTAGTTAGTTTTTTTAAAATTTATTTATTAGAAAAAAATATTATTATTTATTTTATTATACTGGTTAAAATCACTTTACTAAAAAAATCCCATTATTTAGTCAGCTGGCCTAGAGTGCCAATCAATCAATCAATCAATCAATCAATCAATCAATCAATCAATCAA
>JAHTLZ010000227.1:719702-730545 GCA_023846285.1 Phrynocephalus versicolor
AACTCAAAGCCATAACATAAGAGGGAAAAGAAAATAATCATTTATCTTACATATTCCATGTTATTCTAATTCACCTTGAAGAATCTACCTAAAACCATCTTCTAGAGTTGGATGGCATGAAGGCAAGTGTGGATCGCCATTTAAGAAGATATTAGGAGAGGGAAACAGTCTCTTCTCAACTGTAAAAACTGACTCACTCACTAGAGAGGAGGGCAGAAAAGAGCTAAGTACAGAAGGGGGCGAATGACAGATAATTCCCACTGCATACTGTTATACTATTGATCTGCATATTCTAATATAGAACCATAGAACAATAGCATCATAGAGTTGGAAGAGACCTCAAGGGCCATCCAGTCCAACCCCCTGCCTTCGTAAGCTGTTTTCTGGGCTTTATTTATTTATTTATTTATTTATTTATTTATTTATTTATACTTCTATACCGGCCCTCTTCCAGATGGAACGCTGGGTGCCAGTTTTAAAGCTTGAAAATCATGCCCTCTTTCCTGAATGCTTTGAAGTGCCGAGGTAGTGCCAGAGAGTAGGAAGTAAAAAGACACAGGTTGAAATCTAGTATGAACTACATCCTCACTGTGTAGACTTGACAGTCCCTGATGGCTGGGCCTCAGTTTTGCCATCTGTAATATGGACGAATGAAGTTATCTACCGTTCCTTACACCACAATGCCTCCTCTTTCACCACTTCTCACTGGAATATTTTGAAGACTGGACTGCTATGGTTCCCATCCTTGGGTAACCCAAATGTTCTCGGACTACAGTTCCCAAAATCTTTTGCCATTAGATGTGCTGGCTGGGGATGCTGGGATTTCCTGTCTAAGTATACCTGGGTTACCCAAGGTTGGGAACGACTCTTCTACAATTGCCCAATTCTGCCCTTAGACAAAGTTTCCCTCTGGACCTTGGTGCACATATTGGCCATTGCCCAAATCAACTACTGCAATGCTCTGCATGTGGGGCTCCCCTTGAGGCTCATTCGGAGATTGCAGTGGTCCCAGAATATGGTCGCCAAAATGTGGGGGCTGGTGTGGGCAAGTTCAATCATATCTCTCCAGCAATGGCTTGCCTTTTGCATCTCAGATCAGATTCAAGGTCTTGAATATTCAGCTATAAAGCACTTCACAGTTCGGGACCATGCTACCTATTGGAACATCTTTCTATCACACGTTACAAACCATGATGGAGATGTGTAATCTCCAGGCTTAAAACCAGGGTACTTCAAGGGCCAGATGCAGGGGAGTGGTATCAGGAGACAGAGGTCTAGTCTCGTGTACTCCCATAGGCATTTGGTGGGGCCACTGTGAGATACAAGAAGCTGGACTAGGTGGGCCTTTGGCCTGTTCCAGCAAGGCTCTTCTTATGTTCTTATGTTTCTCTAAGTTAGTGGTTCTCAACCTGTGGGTCCCCAGATGTTCCTGGACTGCAATTCCCAGAAACCCCTTCTAGCACAGCAAGTGGTGGAGGCTTCTGGGAGTTGCAGTCCAGGAACATCTGGGGACCCACAGGTTGAGAACCACTGCTCTAAGTAAAACCACCTTGTGTGACTTTGGGCAAATTGCACACTCCCAGGAGAGAGGAGGGGTAAACCTTTTCCTGATCAGGGTTCCATATTTCCAGGGAGCTAAAATTTCCCTAAGAGTACAACCTAGCAATTTAATAGCATGTAAATTGTTGTAGTTCAGTCGTTCAGTCGTGTCTGACTCCTTGTGACCCCATGGACCAGAGCACACCAGGCCCTTCTGTCTTCCACTGCCTCCCGGAGTTTGGTCAAATCCACGTTTGTTGCATCGATGACACCGTCCAACTATCTCCTTCTTTGCCATCCCCTTTTCCTTTTGCCTTCCATCTTTCCCAACATCAGGGACTTTTCCAACATCAGGGACTTTCCTCTCCTCATGAGGTGGCCAAAGTTCTGGAGCCTCAGCTTCAAAATCTGTCCTTCCAATGAACATCCAGGGTTGATTTCTTTCAGGATGGATAGGTTTGATCTCCTTGCAGTCCAGGGGATTCTCAAGACTCTCCTCCAATAAGTAGATAAATAGATAAGGAGATAAATGCAAGTAGATAAATAGGTACCACCATAAAAATCAGGATGGTAAACAATGTTCTGTGTGCAGAAATGCATTCAGCCATGCCAGCCACATGGTCACAGACTTGCACAACACTGACTCTTTGGCTTAGAAACAGAGATGAGCACCACCTAAGAATGTGTAAGAGGTCTGCAATTTCATTCTTTGGCCCCTTCATCCTGGCCTTCCTCTGACAATTTTTTTTTAAAAAAAATCTTTCCAGAAAGCCTATTGTCTCTCTGCAGAGGTGACTGTGGGAGCTTCCCTGTTGGCAGTGTGCAACCCAAAGTCACTTTCAGACTTGCAAATGACATAATTTAGAACAATAATGAAGAGAAATCTTGGCAACGTGTCTCCTTGTAAGTAACCTGGCTGTGGTTGTACAGAGCCCCAGAGACAGGTATTCATCTGTACGTGCTGTGCGCCGAGCCATAAATTCAAGAGGTGCATTAATGTCATTAACTACTTCCATCCTGGATAGACGCAAAGAACAAAGAGGTGACAAAGTGATCGTCTCATCCCTGGGAGACGTACAGTGCCATTTCCCTGAAACAGAGCATTTAGAGTTAAGGAAAAAATGAATCATTAACATCTGACATCATAAATGTCCAGATGGATATCCTAATAACAGCGAGAAGCTATTTCCCTTCACCACCCTCTTTATTTTAACTGCCCAGTGGCAGTTCTAGAGCTCAAAGATCAACTGTTTACAGCAAAAGGAACCTCTCCATGTATCTGCTTGTACTAACCATAGTTCTATTGAGACATTACCTCTGACTTCATGTAGAGTGAAGTGCATAATGTTGACCTGTGACACAACTAAGGCTGGCCTCCAACATCCCTTCCTTGCTCGGTCGTTGGAAAGACTTTTGCAGGAGGTATTTAAGGCAAATGTGTGCCAAAGAGTTGCCCATCGTATTCACGGGCACCTGCTGGAGTGGCTTCTGAGTTCTGCATTTTCAGGGTAGAACCGTATCTGCGTCACTTCTCTATTAGTTGAGCTCGGGTCAACTGAGATTGGAATACGAAGACAGAGGAATGGGGAGGAATGTGAACACTCGGCAACCGTGGCACATTAGCGTCCCTGTATTTTGGCAGAAGCATAGCCAGGATTTGGAGCGCCTGGAGACAAAGTTCATTTTTGTGCCCTTCCTGCTGCCCCCCCCATCGCAGTAGCACATGCACACCTTACACCCCTCCCACCAAGGCGAGGAAGAGGAGAAGGAGGGCACCATAGCCACCACACTCCTGCCTGCCTGCCTGCTTCACTGCTTGCCTGGCAAGCAGCAGCAGAGGCTCCGGAGGGGGTGCCTTCGCCAAGCTTTAGGGGAAAGGAGGACTGCTGGGCAGCAGGAGGGTGCATGGCTTCCTCTTCCTGCTCCTCCTCCAGGCACCCCTAGATTGCTGCACCCAGGGCAGATGTACCCTTCTGCCCTCCCCCTAGATATGCCCCTGCATTTCGGTATGTATTCCAAGTTGATGTAGTTTTTAGACTGGGTTTTTAGTACTATTTGTGTTAACCATTTCTCAGACTGGTACTTAATAACATAAGAACAACCTTGCTGGAACAGGCCACAGTCCATCCTGTCCGTCAAGTCCAGCCTTCTGTCTCACACAGTGGCTCACTCTTTGCTTTAGGGTACTCCCAAGTAGAGATGGGCACGACTCAGAAAAAAATTTTCGTTTTCGTTTTCGTTTTCAGCTAGGGTCCGTTTCGTTTCGTTTCCGTTTTCATGGGCTAATTTTCAAAATTTTTCGTTTTCGTTTCGTTACGTAACGAAACCGAAAACCAAAAATGAAAACGAAATTTTTTTCGTTTCTCCCCATTTAGCTCCATTGAGTGCTTTTCCAGTAACGAAAAACGAAAACTGGCTCAAAATTAGTCATTTCGTTTCCATTTTCGGTCCATTTTTGAACCGTTTTTTGTTTTTGTTGCCCATCTCTACTCCCAAGCAGATGTCTTCACCTGCTTATGATTCCCCGCAAATGGTAGTGAGAGATATCCTGCCTCTCTCTCCAACCCGCAAGTTGTACTTAAGGCATCCATAAAGATAGCCATTGATACCCTTGTTCTCCATGAACTTGTCTAATCCTTTCTTAAAGCTGTCAGTGCTGACAGCTGTCACCACTTCTTCTGGCAAGGAGTTCCATAGACAAGTGATCCTCTCTCTGAGCCTTTTAAATAGTTGTATACTTTTTGCTTTTAGCTTTACTATGGAGCCTTGTGATACATTACTTAAAACTAGGGATGGACACCAAACAAGAATAAAGCACTGTTCATTGTTTCTTTAGCTAGCAAAACAAAACAGAACAAAATGGAGAAGCAGTGTTTCATTAGTAACAAAACGAAATGGTGGGGTTTTTTTTTGTTTAAAATGAACTGATTTGTTTTGCTGTTAAATGGCTCCCCTGGGCCTTAGAGGCACCACATTTGGTGTGAACCTTCCTTGGACTCTACCCTTCAATCCCCCCAAACATGGAGACACTTGGGGTTCAGGGAGCTGAATTATTCAACTTCAAATGGGGTGCCCCCCAGAAAACAAGCATATCTAGTTACAATGTTATATGATTGAAAATAGGGATCCCAGGCAGATAGCAGTGTGGAAATTACAGTGGGGATTCCTCAAGCTCTTCCCTCCTCAATTTGTAGAGGTTTGGGGTACAGGGGGACAAGTTATTCAACTCCAATGGGGACAGGCATAGAAATCCATTTTAAAGTGCTTTTTGGGGGGTGTGGTTTCTAAATGCCTGCTGGGGCTATGTTATATAAGAGGCTAGCTGGTTTCATTTTCTTTGTCATCTGTGGCAGTGAGGGAAGTTACAGTCGGCTCTTGCAGTGCCGCTAGCTTGCTGTCTTACAGTCGGGCTAGCTTCATTTCTGCTGTCCCTGTGTACTCAAAGCTGCTTTGTGTTTTGTGTGAGTGGACAAAGAGAGAGCGATTTGTGTGTGTGTGTAAAAAAGAGAGCCCTTTTCTCTCTGTGTTTGTACTGTATGTGTATCTTTCTGCTCAGAGAGGCACTGCTTTCCTGTTCTTTTGGGGAGGGGTTTATTAGGGGAGGGGTTTGGGGGCAGGGTCTCTTTATTATATTTTTATATCTTTTTATATCTTTTCCCCTCTTACCCCCTTGAAACTACATTCCTTCCTAGCCACCCATATTGTTATTCCCAGTCCACCCCCCAACCTGTCCTGTATCAGTTCCCCCATTCTTCATCCCCCCCCATTTGTGTGTCTCTCTGTGCTCAGAGAAGCACATAGTTTCTGCACTGTTCTGTTCGGGAGGGTTTTATCAGGGAAGAGATTTTGGGCAGGGTTTCTTTATTATATTTTTACATCTTTTCCCCTTCTACCCCCTTAAAACTACATTCCTTCCCACCCAGCCACATTGTTATTCCCACCACCAACCAATACCAGTTCCCCAATTTGCAACTGGCACAATATGAATGCGCCCGGCCGTCCCTCTTAATCACGACCCCATTTTAATTAACCAACAAAACAGAACCGGAATCCTCCTATTCCATTATTCCTAGCTGGAGTATTCCAGCAAACTCCTGCCTTCCTCCCAGGACTGCTAACCTACCTGCATGTTATGGCTCTGAAAGACCAATTTATTTCTAAGACCTGCAGTACTGCAGCTAAAACTGTGCTCACGACCTGGGGTTCAATCCCATGGAGCAGGCTCATGGTTGACTCAGAGTTCCATCCTTCTGAGATCAGTAAAATGAGTACCCATCTTGCTGGGGGGAGGGAACAATGTGTGGCCTGCATAATTAAATTGTAAACCACACAAGAACACTTTGCTTTTGCTTTTACGATGCCAGGGAGAGCCACATTTCCCCTTCATACTTGAGGGACTAAAATGGCCCATCATATTTGTAAGAGCTGCCCTGGACATAGAGGTGTCTTTTAAACCTTGGGCATTCAAGGGAGTTTCACTCACACTCTCTCTTCATACCTGAGGGACTTATGGCCCAAGCCCAATGTTTAATTCTTGCCTGCCTGCCTGGTGGAGTGCAATTCCGATACAGCCCAATGTGCCTTGGTGGCCTTAAAGGGAAGAGCTCAAGGAAGATCCACTGTAATTTCCATGCTCCTAGATGCCTGGAATATTTTCAAATTACAATTTTTTTTTATTTCTTATGGGCACCCAGGTTGGAGTGGAATATCTTGGCCCCCATACTCCAGATCTCTTCAAATTTGGTGTGCTTTAAGGGAAGAACTTGAGGAAGCTCCACTGTAATTTCCATGGTGCTAGGTGCCTGGGATCAGTATTTTCAAACACTTTTAAATTACAAATGTTTTTTTTCTCCTCGGGACCCCCCTTTGGAGTTCAATAACTTGGTTCCCTGCACCCCATACCCCTCCAAATTGGGGCTGTTTCAATGGGAGAGCTTGAGGAAGCTCCAATATAATTTTCACACTGCTAGCTGCTTGGGATCACTATTTTCAAGCACATAGTGCAATTAGAAATGGTGTTTTTTCTGGGTGTACTCCATTTGAAGTTGAATAACTTGGCCCCCTGAAGCCCAAATATCTTCAAATTCAGGGGGATGAAAGGGAAGAGTCCTAGGAAGATTTACACCAAATTTTGTGCCCCTAGAACCCAGGGGACCCATTGTATAGAGTAACAAATCAGTTTGTTACTGTTTCATTTTGTACAATTTTTTTTTTAAAAAAACATCATTTCTAATGAAACAAACAAATCATGGGGCAGAATGAAATGAAACAAAATGAAACACAATGTCATGCCCATCCCTAGTTAAAACCAAACCTGTGTTCAAGACCCAGGGTTCAATCCTGGGTAACTGGTTCCCGGTTGGCTCAGCCTTCCATCCTTCTGAAGTTAGTAAAATTAATGCCCATCTTGCTCTCTCTCTCTCTCTCTCTCTCTCTCTCTCTCTCTGTGTGCGTGTGTGTGTGTGTGTGTGTGTGTGTGTGAGAGAGAGAGAGAGAGAGAGAGAGAGAGAGAGAGAGAAAGAGAGAGAGAGATAGATTGAGAGAGAGAGAGAGAGAATGTTTAGCCTGCATAATTAATTTGTTAACTGCCCAAAGAGTGCTTTAAAAATTATTGGGCAGTACAGTATATAAATTGCACACTTTGCTTTTTTAATTTTTAAATGTGATCTTTTAATTATGTCAACTGCCTCTTTATATGCACTGATCTTAGTCTTTTAATGATGTAAGCTGCCTTGGGTCCTTTTTAAGGGGAAAGGTGGGGTATGAATGAATGAATGAATGAATGAATGAATGAATGAATGAATGAATGAATGAATGAATGAATAAATGACATAGTAGTATGGGATGAAAGCAGAAGTCTGTCCGTTGAAGCACACAGATGTGTAGATACCCACACACACACACACACACACACACACATACAAAAACACAGAGAGAGGGAGGGAGGGAGGGAGGGAGGGAGGGAGAGAGAGAGAGAGAGAGAGAGATCTTGGTTCCTATATTACCTGGTCAACCAAGTGTTGTCCAGATTCTAAACCCATGTGCTGCTAATAGTTTCAACCAGCAGAAACCCATTGTGCTCTATGCAATCCTTTCCTGTCCTTGTGTGACATAACGTCCCTGCTCACTGGGGATATACACTGGTGTACATAGGGAGAGGACAGGGAAATGGGGAGGAATGTGTAAAGCGGAAAGCAAATGATGGGAATGTTCCCCATCTCCCCAGTTGTCCAGGAAATCTTGCAAAATGGAATCCTGATGACCTAGCTATCTTCTACAAGAGGATGAGGCATCTGGCAGCTGAGTCTTTTCCACTTCCCACAATGCCCCCAAGCAGAGGGTGGCCTTTGACGTGGTGGGAAATACAAATGGCAAAAGCAAAATCCAGCACTGAGTTTTTGACACTAGGAAATTGGGGACTTCTCAGTTGCCCCAAAGTGTTGTGTCTTGATGTCCCACTTGATGGTGATGCTAGATCAAATCTTCTCAGCTTTGTGGTGCAGCATTTTTGGACGTCCCAGGACACACCTTCTTCGTCTCCTCCTTGCTGGTCTCAGTTATGCTACAAAAGACTACTCAAAAGTAGAGATGGGCACGAAACGAACAATTTTTCGTTTCCGTTTTTGTTTTTTTGTTTCATTACGTAACGAAATGACAAATGAATTTTGTCTCTAAAATGAAACAAAACGAACAGAAACACCAGAAATTTTGTCGTCCATTTCGTTTTCGTTACGGCAATACATTGAACTGCTTTAAATGCTAAAAAAATTCACAAAAAAAATGAAATAAATGGTAACGAAACGGTAACAAAACGAACGAAAACTAATGTTTTGCAAAAATTCGCAAAAAATGGAAACGAACCAAAACGGACCCCCTAAATGACAAACGAAACACCATTTTTTTTATTTGTTCCCATCTCTACTCAAAAGCATTTGAGTGAAGAATCCAGCCAAGCCAACATACCAACGTCTATGCCTCTTTGCAAGCAACCCTCTCCCCTGGCATAAACTTGGTTGTACTCCTGCAACTTCTAGTGGCCGGCCATTTTTCATATGGAGGGAGGAATTACTGACCCTGGGTTTTTCATGAGTTGGGAAAATTTAGATGGGTAATTTAATAGCCTTAGCATTTTGTTTTAATTACGGGGAAATAATTTGAGGGAGATTGGTATTAGGCAAAACTTAGAGACCTTTCTGTTCTTCAGTGCGGTGAAGGAAACCTCATTAGAGAGGATTTTCTTAGTTAGCAGGGCTTCAGGGTTAATGAGCTGTGAGTGATAATATATAGTAGTAATCCCTCATGGCTGTAACAAGTTGTATTTTATAAACTCCTTAATCTCTATAGTGGAAGAGGTGTGGGATATTGGAGAGGAGAAGAAACTCATTTGCAAAGCTCCCACAAATTCTAAAGCTGCTGAGATCTAAAACCTGTAATTACTATATATATATATATATATTTAAAAAGTTCATGAAGGATGTGCCATCACCCAATGTGTTATAAACAGTGGCAGAAGCAGTAACTAGCGCCAGAAGGTTGACAGAGCTGCGTCAGGACAAGAACTCCATCTAGAGATGGGCAAAATTAATTTGGCCTGTTTCATACAAATACAGCCCTCTCCCTATCAGCTGACCCACTCAACCTCCTCTTTCTCAGGTGTTGTGCCAGTCTAGGCAAGAGCCAGGGCTAACCTTCCCTGCCTTCTCCCACAGCTGATCACTCAACAGCTATGCAGGGAGAATCCCTACCCCACCTCCTCATCTGAGTAGCTGGCTTCAGGAGGAGATTGGAAAGGACAGCCCAAGCTCCTGTCCATACTGGCATGCCACTGGAGAAGAAAGACACGGCTTGCATCGATGAGGTTGAATGGGCCAGATAGCCAGGAAATGGGGTAGGGAATGAGCAGCACCCTGTGGTGTCACACAGCCGTATTCATATGAAATTGGGAGAATCAATCCATGCCGATTGCTAACTCCACACTAGCACCATGGACAGCTCTGATCAATGCTGGCAAGCATCTGGAACTGGAACCCATGAAATCAATGTCATCAGCCTCCCCTAGAAAGGCTGGACCTCTTATCCCTATGCAGGCCCCATACACCTTGGACCAGCTACTCTTTGTGATCTCCTGCACACACCAGTAGTGAGGATTAAAAGCAGGAGAAGCCATTGTGGGCTCTCCCAAAACCCTTGAAAGATGGTGTAGAGGAGATTCCGGCTCTGCCTTGTGCCATGTCATAGTACCCAATGGAGGTTGGTCCTGTTTGTTTCATCTCTGCAACAATCATGCGCTAAGACAAGGAGAATGGTAGAATCATGGAGTTGGAAGAGACCTCAAGGGCCATCCAGTCCAACCCCCTGCCATGCAGAAACCCCCATGAGAAGCAGCATCCTACTGAAGTCAGTTGTGTTGGCTTACAAAGGTCCTGGAGTGAATAGTGAACATAGAAGTGAAAACAAAGAAGCATTTAGCCGAAATGTGAATTTAGCCCAAATGCTGTCTTCCTTCATGGGAAATTGGCATTAAGATGGTAAATCTGGTCCAGTGTTCCATGGGGGGAGGGGGATTATATAGGTACAAGCACAGGTGCATACAGACACATACTGATGGCCTCTGAGATGGCAGTAATTGATCAGGTTATGTGGTTCTAAAGAATAAATAAATGAAAATGTTTATCTTAATTTGTTGTTAAAAAACAACAGTTGTTTCCTGCAGAGGATGGTTAAGAAAGGAATGAAAAATGAAAATTCCAGTATGATATATGGCAGTGTTGGTGAACCTATGGCACAGGTGCCAAAGGTGGCACTCAGAGCCCTTTCTGTGGGCACCTGACATCGCCCCTTCACAGCCACCTGCATTCAGGTTAAATTGCTGTATTGACACTTTACAAAAAAAATAGTGGGTTGTAAATCACACGTTGGGCACTCGGTCTCTAAAAGGTTCGCCATCACTGATATATGGCATGGGTCTGGGCTATGTAAAGGACTATGTTTCCCCATATAAGCCTTCTCTTCAGATTGATAGAGGAGGCCCTATGGAGCCCTGTGGCACAGTGGTTAAATGCATGTACTGCCAGTAAAACTGTGCTCACGACCTGGGGTTCAATCCCAGGTAGCCGGCTCATAGTTGACTCAGCCTTCCATCCTTCCAAGGTCGGTAAAATGAGTACCCAGCTTGCTCGGGGGGGGGGGTGTAATGTGTAGCCTGCATACTGTAATTAAAAGCTGTAAACCGCTCAGACCCTACTTGAAGTGGTATGGGGTGGTATATAAGCAGAACACTTTGCTCTGCTTTGATTTTATCTTT
>JAHTLZ010000227.1:756811-771982 GCA_023846285.1 Phrynocephalus versicolor
GAAATGTTTCACTACACATCCAAGCAGCTTCATCAGTCTAGTTGCTATGGCTCAGTTTCCAGATAACCTCACTTGGAGGACTGAGAATCTTCACAGACACAGAAAGCGAAGCATGAGCCAAGTGTTTAAGTTCCCCAGTCTTCCAAAAGAAGAAGAGATCCTTGAAATGCAAGGTAATTCCTCCCAGGGTGAGGAGCCAATTAAAGATTTTGTATGTTTGGCCTCCAAGGTGTACATTTCTCTCTGCCATGTACCCAGATGTATGCAAATTGATGTCTGTGCTCTGCAATGGAGCCTTCCAAGCTGCTCTTCCAATACAACCCCAAGGCACAATTGCCCCTTTTGCCCGTACGCTGACTTTGCGTGGCTAATAGAACTGTCCCATGGCACAACTGGCATTTTCTTTAATTATACAGTGGAAGCTTTCCCTTGTCAATCACAGGCCCAAACCAAGTCCTGGATCCCTCAACTTGCTCTAGTGTGGAGAAACAGTGTGTAGACAGCACCCCCAACTGGCTCCGGGATGAAACTGCAAGTACCTAAATATATGCAGCACATGTAAATGGGAAGAATAAGAGGTAATGTTCACGTCCAGTGTTGGTCTGCATCAAAATCTTTAGAGAGGGAGATTTTAATGTGAGACAATTGTCACCAGCCTCATAATATACACATATTATTTAACTAGCATAAGGACTTAGGCTACCAAAAGCTAACTTTCACATACTGCCTCTTACATTTCTTTAACAACTGCTGAAATGTCAAAACATAGAGGATAAGTCTATTGTTTTTATACCACCCAGGAGAACTAATGGGGACTGCACAGAAGTGACAGGAAAACTGACCAACAAGGGACCCAGAGCTGCCTTCAAAGTGATTGACTTCATATGCTTCTTCCTAAGTCTCTGCTTCAGAAGGGGTCTTCTGTATAAGGAGGGAAGCTGTTGGTGGTATGCAAGGCCCTGTTTATTATTTTTAATCATTTAGTTAATATCATAAGTAGGCTGCCCTTGGGATGACAACGGGTCTCAAGGCCCTAGTCCTTTTTCCTCATACTACCGACCACCTGTGGCAAAGCCTTTCCTTGTCCCCACGTTTAGTGGCTTCCAATCTATTTATGCAGTATGGCCCCGCTCTTGTGGTAGCTGAGAGCCTTCTGGGGAAAAGAGTGACTAGTCCAAGAATCAGCTTTCCCACTGGGAGGCACTTTTTTAAAAAAAGAAATCTGGAATGCCCGATAATCTTCCAGCATCCACAGGTCTTTCTGTTAAGTTAAAATGATAGTGGCTGGGAAGACATTCCAGAATCTGACCCTCCCCCCCCCCCGTCAGCAGAGACATTTAGCCCCAACCACAGAAGTGTACCAAACGAGGTCATGAAAGAAGAGATCACATAGATGTCCATTTGTTTTTAGGGATGGGAAGGGACTTTGGAGTAGAGGTGAACATGGATCCAGGTCGTGTGAGATTGTGCTGGATTGTCATTCCTTCATCACAGGTGCCACATGGTCCTGTCCCTCACTCCCCTGGCCAGGTTACTCCACTCCTCAACCAGTGCACACTCCACTCCTCCTCCTCCTCCTTCTGTTTCATAATTTAACAGTCACAGCAGGATCACAGACTTTCCTTCTCTGTCTACTTCAGCACCTGCCCACTCAGGCAAGAAGGAGGGGCATGGATTTCTGCAGCACTGCCATTGAGTAGACAGGTGCTGGAGGAAAGGGAGAAAGGAAGACTACAATCCTGCTATGACCGCTACCGCAATTCTGCGAGCAGCCACTTCTTATTTTGGATCGCCTTTTCTCCTCCCATGGTCACATGGTTGTTATCGTTGTTCTGCTGTTCGCACTTCAGCGGATAGCTAGCAACCGGCTTGCCAGTTCTCACTTTATTGAACCGCTTTAAAACTTGGTTTTAAAGAACCAAGAAAATGAAATTAAGTGACAACGAGCTGAAACATTTGCATAACAAAGTTGGTAAAGATCCTGACATGGTGGTAGGATTCTATGTTCTGTGTTTTCTGAAAGCAAAAAGGCTAAAAACAGGGGGCGAGGGGGGCAGCGACTTAGTATGTCCACAAATTCAACCAAATCACTTAAAAGGGAGATGCAGGAAGCAATGTAAAAAAAACACCAACCCTAAAAGAGAATCCATTTGAACATTAGGAAGAACTTCATGACAGTTAGAGCTGTTCAGCAGTGGAATATGCTGCCACAAAGGGTGGTGGAGTCTCCTTCTTTGGAGGTTTTAAAGCAGAGGTTGGATGGCTATCTGTCAGAAATATTGTGATGGGGTTCCTGCCTGGCAGGGGGTTGGACTAGATGGCCCTTGAGGTCTCTTCCAACTCTTCTATGATTCTATGATTCTATGATTCTATCACAAGAAAAAGCACCACGGTGGACAAAAATGGGCATGGCTGAGGGGGTTCTTCAGATAAATCATTTTGAAAGCTGGACAGTGATTTTTACGGCACCTTGTTCTAAAGGAAAAGGTGTTTTAAATCAGAAGTGTGGTAGCGGTCTATGACTGGTACAATGACTGAAGAGGAGGAATGGAGTGCACGCTGAGTGGGGAGTGGGGGAATCTGGTTGGGGAAGGGGTGGGAGCGTGTGGCGCCTGTGGTGTCGATATGATGATCCAGCATGATCAGACCATGTGGAGTTGTGGTCATCTCTGGTTTTGAATGTTCATCAGACCAGCCTTCTGTGAGATTCAGAGTCAGAAGAGTCTTGCTCTGTGAATTCACACAATTTTGAGTCTTGCAGTATTGTATTATGCACACAACTGTACCTGTGCTTCAACATGTTGATAGCACACACCTTTTTTAGCCATCAGAAAAATGAGGCCAATCTTTGCTTCAGGCAATGAGAAATGTGTGTATTAGGGGTCAATGTGCATGCAACTCTTGGCAGGTGTCATGGAGAATCATATGTACTTGTTCACAGTTCTGTGTTCACATTTGGAGGCAGAGAGAGGCATAGAACTGTATATGCATCTTGAGGAAGCAAAAAGTGTTGCAATCTAATACGAAAGGAAAGAGAGAAGAAAAACCAGCTGATTTTCAAGGAAACAGCATGAAATAGAGACAGTGGGGTTTTGTATGAAGAGATGTGTACTGATCCCATAACAAATGGAGGTGAGCTAAATGCAAATCATTTTGATTTCCCGAGAAAGTAAATTCATTTCCAACCCAGGTGTTTCTTTTGCTGCTTTAAGATATTGTGCTGACTTCTCTGAGAAACATGTGTGTGTGTGTTGTGTCATTACAGTCGTGACCGACTCTACGTGACTCCATGTCCATGGAGTTTTCTTGGCAGGAGTACTGGAGTGGCTTGCCAGTTCCTACTCCAGGTGCCTATAACAGCTGGTATTCCCTGGTGGTCACCCATCCAAGTACTAACCAGGGCCGACCCTGCTTAGGTTCCGAAATCAAGCAAGATTGGATGTGCTTAGGGCATCTAGGCATCTGAGAAACATACTTGGATTTAAAAACATTGATGTACTGAGCCCAGGACTCACTGGGTAGGGGCTCTATGATTGTATGAGTAACATATACCACTGCATCCCAACCATGGGTCCCCTTGGATTATAATTCTCAGATCTCCCAGCCAGCACAGCTACCAATGATGGCCTCTTGGAGTTTTAGACCAAGAACATCTGGGGACCCAGGGTTTGGAATCATGGTCATAGGCCATGCTCCCTTTTAAATTTGAGTTTGGCTACCATTCCCACTTGAACATGTAGGGAAATTGATTTTTCCAAGAGCAAGATACTGGTGAAAGATTTTTTTGACTTCAAATGCCTCTCAATCATGGAAATGACCTGGTAGCGGGCAATAGGGGGAAATCACTACAGTGGTACATCTACTTATGAGTTTAATCTGTTCTGAATGCAGGCTCATAAGTTGAACAACTCATAAGTAGAGCAGCCTTATCTAAAAAATAAAAATAAATAAAAAGTTAAAGAAGAAAAAAATTGTAAGTAGAGCAGATGGCACCTAAAATTTGTAAGGCAGCAGTTAAAATGGCAACAGTTTTCTGCTCTTAAGACGAATTGCATGTAAGTAGAGCCACTCGTAAGTAGAGGCACCACTGTATTCCTTAAATATCTGAAAATTCATACATGCACTGAAAATTCTATTAGGGTCACCATAAGTCAGATGTGATTCTATAGTATACAACAACAACAAATCCCTATTTTACTGCAAAATATTTGAACATGTTTAGCCTTGAAAGAGAAATTAAGTGTTACTAGCTTTACAAAAGGATACTCAGTGTGGCAAACTGAATAAAATTATGGACTAGAGGTCAGGAAACCTGGATTTGACTCTCTGATCAGTCACTGGGATGTAACTGGCAGACTGGAGCTGATAAAATCATTTGTAAAATATTTCACTTACATTGAAAGCCCTCTTAGCTTTTCTGTAAGTTAGTTCCGATGTGAAAGAAAAACAAAATAGCCACAACAGCTTTGCACAAACAAAATAAAATAATGAACATAGAAAAATCCAAACCCTCTCAGAAGACCTCCAGTCTAGCAAAACCTCAGAATGGCAAACCATGGGCCAGTGTAAAGTTACTACAAAATTAATATTGCAAAGGGCTGAGGCTTGTCAAGACCTATGTAAAAAATAAAAGCCAGGTTTTAACTTGTTTCTGAAAGCTCAGGAGGGGGGGTTAGTCTCGCCTAAACAGGAAGAAAGTTCTAGAGCAGGGCTGTTCAATTTTGAACAGTCCGAGGTCTACTTTTTCCGCCCCAAAGTGCCTGAGGGCTACTACTTTAAAACCCCTACTTACAAATTTTATCCGTTCCGAGCACATGCTCATAAGTAAAAACTTTTGTAAGCAGAGCAGCAGTTTCCCATAGGAATGCATTGAAAACCAATTAATCCGTTCTGGAGGGAACAGATTTCAATGTGCCATGGCCCTTGAAATACCCTGCTCAGCTGAGACAGTGGGCTGTCAGACCCAGAACTTTGCTGGGGCAGTGGTGGTCCTTGGGATGGAGGAGGAAGGGGTGGAGAACTTATCCCCTCACTTTTTAAATTCATGGCTGCTGGGCTACTTTTGAACCCTTTGCGGGCTACTGGTAGCCCATGGTCTACCTGTTGTGCAGGCCTGTTCTAGACCATGACAGCTCCTACCAAGAAGACCCAGTTTCTGGTTGATGACTTCCGCGCTTCTTCTGGAGTACCAAAACAACATTCAATCCAGCTTGTGTAACCCAGAGGACCTCAGCTTTCACAAGGGACTGAATCCCAATGCTTCCTTATTCAGAAAACAGCAACCAAGGATGATTCTGGATCATCTGCCAAGTTGTATGGTGCACCTGCGGCATCACTACCCCCCTCCCGAAAGACACCTTGTGCGAAATTTCTCTTGAGACCAAAGAAAATATGGGCAGTCACCTGAAAATCGTCCCCCTCCCTCTTTATTTTCACTCTTTGGTTTCTCCATCCCTTAAAAGAATATCACTTTGAGTGATCAGCCTGGTGCCGACATGAAGAATATGCACTAAAAAAGCCCTTTTAGAAAGATTTATAATATTAACCTCAGGCTATTTTTAAGTCACCGTCAATCTTTATGGAAGCTGAGTTGAGATACATTTGTTTCCAGAGAGGCAGTCAGTTTCTGTTACCTTTCATAAACCAGGGCTGAACAAATGGCTGTGGATGAGACTGCCTTAATGATTTCCTTGGACTTGGAAGTTCACATTGTCATTTCCAAATGGCCCATTGCTTGTCTTTGGCCCCCCCCCCCCGCCCCAGGAAGACTTCATGGATTCCAAATGTAGCATAATTCTTTAATTAAAGCTGAACTATATGTATTCCCAAATATCTGAAATTGGATGAGATTTCCAGCTTCCGCAGGCAAGTTGCGAAAATACAGAACAAATGTGAATATGCTTATACTGGCTCCAAATTCAAATCTTGAGTGTGTTGTTAGACCAGCAAATTACAATTGGAATGGTCTGGATGAACAGACCTCTCTCTCTCTCTCTCTCTCTCTCTCTCTCTCTCTCTCCCCCACCCCCCGGGCAGATATCAAACGTCAACATGTCATACATTAACTCTTAAAAAGACAGAACACAATTGCAAATCATCCGTCTAACATAATCCAATAGTAAAAAACTCAAGTAAACTCTTAAATGTTAACAGATACCAGTTATTAAACAAGAAAGTGGAAGAAATAAGCAAGTAAATGATGAATGAGTACACACACCGAATATTTGGCAAATACTCGGTGAGCATTCAACATGTTTATCTGTTGAAAAACGTTGTCTGTTTTTCAGAAACATTTTTCAATAAATAATAAAATCAACCAGATAAGACATCAGAAGAAAAGATAAGACAAACAAATCAGAGGCAGATAAGACGAAACACAGCTACGGACTTTCATTGACAACATTCTCAGGGAAGACCAGTTTATAAAGCCAGGTCTTAAGCTGGCATTTAAATATATGAAGCGTAGTGGCCACACAAAGTTCCAAAAAGAAGATTCTAACATTGAGGGGCAACCACTGAGAAGGCCCAACTTGTTGTCCTCACATTTCGAGCTCCATTTGGAGTGGGCACCCTCAAACATCCTGCCTGGGATGAATGAGTGAGTAGTACATTACTTCTTGGGAGAAGCCGTGCTGACAGGCAGTGAGGTCGCAAACTGCATAGGGCAGTGTTGGTGAAATTATGGCATGGGTGCCATAGGTGGCATGCAGAGCCTTTTCTATGGGCATGTGTCTGGGAGTGCACAAAACTAGATATCTGTCTCCCGACACCACTCCCCTGCATCTGGTCCTTGAAATACCCCAGTTTTAAGCCTGGAGATTACACATCTCCATCATGGTTTGTAACCTGTGATGGACTTCTCCTCCAAGAATCTGTCCAATCCCCTTTTGAAGGCATCCAGGGCAGATGCCATCACCAGATCCTGTGGCAGGGAGTTCCACAGACTAACAACGCGCTGGGTGAAAAAATATATTTTCTTTTCTCTGTTCTTACTCTCCCATCCCTCACTTTGATTGGATGTCCCCTGGTTCTGGTATTTTGTGAGAGGGAGAAGAGTGTACATCTATCCACTTTACTCATGCCCTGCATTATTTTGTACGTCTCAATCATATCCCCCCACAAGCCTCCGCCACTCCCTCTGACTTTCCCAACAGTGTAGCTCAGGGCAGAGAGGCAGATGGGGTGCTACTCTTCGATTCTCTCTTTCCTGATGAGTAGCACCTGAAGCATTTGTAACCTGGGGTAACACTGCATTCAGGTTAAATTGCCTTATTGGCATTTTGGGCACTCGGTCTCTAAAAGGTTCGCCATCACTAGTAAAGGGGTTTGAACGCCATCATTAAAACCTTGAAGTCAATGTAGAAGTGAATCTAAATAACTAACATAAATAAATAATCAGTAAAATAAAGGAATAATACATAGCATAGCCTAAAACAAACAAACAAACAAAAAGACTTTGCAACCAGTCCTGGCCCACGTGGAATTCTTTCTGTTGTGCAAGCAGTCTATGGTCTGGCCTCTTAATTTCCCTTTCCCATAAACAGGGCACTGGACTTGATCCAAAGATCTCTAAAACAGCACATGATAAGCCAGTCCCCAGCAGATTGAGCGGCATCTTGAAAACCTAATTTCCACTGTAGCAGCTGAACTGGATGTCGTCATTCAGTGAGTAACTTATCACCAAGAGCAAGAAAGCTTAGTGACATTCTGTAGAATACCAACAGGCAGCCAGTCAGGGGGATGCCACCAGCTTCACTGACCGTACTGTACATAATTTGAAGCCATTATTGAGGTCTTAAGGATAGCTGAATAGGATCCAAAACAGAGGGCTTCATTTCTAGAAATTAACATTCCTCTGGCCAAATGAGAGAGATGAACATTTCCTGTTGTATTTGCAAAGTAGTTCTCTTCACATGGATGGGCAAGGGACAGTCCTGGCTTAGCTGGAATAGTGATTTTCAAAAATCCTGCACAGCTGGACAGAGGCACCCAATGATCCCTGTCCACTAAAAGCGAACACATTTTCAGAGCATTGGTCTTTATGCAGGCCAAACAGAAATGTCCATGCCAAAACAAGCACACCATAACTCAAAGTTTACAGATGATGTACTCTCTCTCTCTCTCTCTCTCTCTCTCTCTCTCTCTCTGACAGTTACTTCACGTCCATTGTCATCCCGGGAGGAAGTTTGTTGTGTGTTGATGTCGGTTGCAGTCACATGGTTTTCTTCCAGTTCTGTCCCAGTTCCCATATACGCACGGGCATAATGGATGATACCGGCATGACTGTTACTGCATGTCCTCGCTCCGTGATGAGATGTGAAATTCCATGCCTTTGTTCTCCATTTTTTTTCAGCCCGACCTTCCGTTTTTCGATGTTTCAATTCTCCAAAGCCTTGCCTTCAATGCGTTACGGAGCTATGTTTGAGGCAATTGTCTTTTAATCTCTCTGCACTGCATTGTTGACTCCACAGGGAATGTACTGGTGAATGGCACTTCACACTCCTGCCACTAGATGTAGTGCAATGCAAGTAGATCTGGCTTAGGGTTAAGACGGGTTAGCGCAAGGGCTAGGGTTAGGCTAGGTACGGGTGAGGTTAGGGTGGGGTAGTGGGGTGCACCTCTGGGTGCCTCTCTGACCCACTAAGAGGACAGTGTACTGTGGCGTATGGGTAAGGATTCAAGGATTAGGGTTAGGGTTAGGGGGCTAGGGCAGGGTTTAGTGGGCGTTTTGGCACATCCCAGAAGTCTCAGTGGCCAAGTGGCCATGCGATTGGTGGGATGGCTCCAAAAATTTGCATGGTCCACTCCCACATGGCCACTCAGCCAGCCCATCATTGCACAGGTGTAAATAAAATAAAATAAAATAAAATCAATGGAGAGAGGACAGGGGAGGAGACATTTTGTTGCAAGAAAAACCCACTGCTACTGGCAGTTTTAGCAATAGCATTAGCAATTTTTGCATGTTTCTGTGGTGCTTGTGTCTGTTTTTGGACCACAATTTCAAAAAAAATTATTCCGGTCGCCGCCCCATTTTGGATCCCCCACCCGCACCGCATGGCATGGCATGGCGACTCGAGTCCGGCTGCCCAGGACAGGAGAGGGGGGGAGGCCGGGACCCCCCCCCAGAAACCACCCCTCTGGTAGGTGCCCTGAGCCCTTACTCAGGCAGGCATATTTTCGCCTGCTTTGTTGCCCGGGAATGGGGGGGGGGAGTTTAAAACTTTTTTTCTGTGCCGTGCCACTTCCGCTTGAATTGCGGCGGCTGGCGGTGAGACTCGTCCGGCTTGTTGCTGCAAGCCTGCAGCGTCCCACCACCACCAGAGCAGCCCGGGACAGGACAGGAGGAGAGGGGGGGAGGCCGGGGACCCCCCTCCAGAAACCACCCCTCTGGTAGGTGTCCTGAGCCCTCACTCAGGCAGGCATATTTTCGCCTGCTTTTTGGCCAGGAATCGGGTTTTTTTTAACTTTTAAAACTTTTTTCCTGTGCCGCTTGGCATCGCGGGATCGCCGTGATGCCAGGAATGACCACGACAAATCAGACCCAATTATTCTTTAGTTGGTTCGAGTTCCAGTTCTGGCGGAGTAATTCCCGTTACCGTTTCCGTTCCGTAACGGAAACGAGGAACGGAAATGGAAACGGGAATTCCGCTAAGTCGTGCCCATCTCTAGTTGTGTGACGAGCCTTACCTCACGGGCACTGATCTCAGAATGAGAAGTGTGACGAGCAGATTCCCAAAGCCAGGAAAGGGAATCTCTCATCCCCCTTAAATCACAGTTCAGGGGGCATGGTTGGGATGAACTCCCATTTTCCCCCAATGGACGTGTGGTTAGAGTACTTCATACCAGTCCCAAGTGGGACCGAGAACGGTGATGAGATGGATGTGAAGTATCAGCCTTTCTGTCTCTGTCTCTGAAACGAAAACTTCCAAATAACCCAATGAATATGTCATGTGGCCACTTCACACAAATTGATGAACTCAGCATGGTGGGGGAATGGGCTGAAATCTTCTCAAAACAGGTATAGCTGGCTAGTTGATACTCTAAGAAGGAAATGTACTGTGACAACGCCAAAATGCCCACACTGCCACCACCCGGTTACTGGACACTTATATATTAAAAGAGGGCATCAGACACTAAGTTTTATGGTTTAAAAATAAAAACAAGAAAAGTTGATTGTAGTACAATCAGATATTCAATGTTCTTGCTATAGCATTGGCCGATGTAATCATGGGCTTTAATAAAATATCATTAAAACACAGTGTCTTATATTAACCAGACCCTAGCCAGTTCATGGACCTGACACCAGACCAACATACACTCAGCTGTCTCTCAGCTAACTCACTACGCCTCCCTACTCTCAAAAAGGGTTGATAGATAGATAGATAGATAGATAGATAGATAGATAGATAGATAGATAGATAGATAGATAGATAGATAGATAGATAGATAGATAGAGTAATATCTTGTAATAATTCAGTGTCGTTTTTCCTTTATTACAATTGCAGCTATTGATTACATTCCCTGATTTATAATGAAAAGGTTGGAGACCAACAACCCCTCCCATTTCCAAAAAAAATACTTATAAACCCTAGGGCTAGTTGGGTGGTATAAAAGTGGAATAAATAAATAAATAAATAAATAAATAAATAAATAATGCCCATCCTTGTAGCTCTTTCAGACAGGTGGTGGTGATGGTGATGGTGAAGGAATTATCACACCTACAGGTATTATGCTGTTGAGGACACCCACTCAAAATGTAGAACCATGCCTTAAATATCACACTTCCATTGAATGCTCTCTATGAGCCTTTCAACAACAACCAATTGTTGACTCATTCGTTCAATCGTGAATCATGCAGTGAAATAAGTTGGAATAGTGGAAAATGCTCAATTGTTGTTGTTCTGGTTGTTCAGACTAAGCAGCTGAAGTGGGACTACACCCAGGATTATGTCAAGTCAAAATCCTTTTGGTCCCCGTTGCATCACTCAAGAAGGAGTCAGAGCACTCGGGTGGGATCACGTTATCCATTTCATATCATTCTAGGAAAATCTTTTTTATCTAACCCATATAAAGATGTGGAAGAGGTTGGTGCAGAGACGGAGAACATTTTGCTGTATGAAATTGCCCACCAGTTCAATCAAGGGAATGATGATCCCAGACACAGGCTACTGTATCGTGGGACTAGTAGGTACAACTCTCTCTTCAGGTCTTTGCCCCACAGTTCTCTTCGAGTTTCCCTTCTTTTTTCTAACATGAAATCCTTCAAAAGGAAGATGCGTATAGGCTGCAATTTCTATGACCTTAGAACAGGCTTTACTATCCTGGAACTTGTGCGCTAATCAGCACATCTTTGAGACGGGACTGCTCTTTAGACGCTCCAGTGATGCTACAAATGCCCAATCAGCTAGTTCTCTCTGATTCTCTGGCTTTCGCCCCCACCTCTCTCTTTTCCCCGTCCCTCCCCTTGCCTGTTCCTTTTTGGCTGACTACAAACACACTCTAGTTGAGTTTCCCCTCGGAAGGCTCCAAAATGACTAATTCCTTCAACATATTTCAACACATCCTTAACTGCTAATTGAAGTCTGTGCGCAAGGCGGGGAATGGTATGCACCGATGAGATCTCCCCTTGCAATAATCTGCCGAATCCGCTCTTTATCTTATTCATTGCTGGAGCCTCATCTGTTGCAAGTCCAATCAATTTTTGTAGCTTTGAAAAGATATGTCCTCTTTTTAACTTTCTCTGTGCCAGAGAAATGAAGGAGGGAGATGCAGGGGTGGGGGTGGATAGGAATTAAGCATTACCTTTTTTATTTTTTTGTGGCAGTGAAATTTGATTGCTTTCAGAAGACTCAGGAAAGAAATGTTGTTGACATCCCCCCCCCCCAGTCTCTGCATGGCAATAAGGTATGATGGCTGATTTATCAACGGGAGCGTTCTCATCAAGAGCAATGGAGAAACCGAGTGCGAGAGAGAAAGTTCACATCGCACAAAATGAGCTACTAATTTCTTTGTCATTTCACTGACAATCTGGTCTTGGAGCAGCTGTGATTAGAACAATGGAATGGATGTTCCTCTCAAACTGTGTTGCACTTGACTTTTGGAACTCTGGAAGGTCATCCTGTGATGGAGGAAAGAGCAAGAGCGAAGGAGGTGGGGGGCAGCAGAAGAATGAACTCCACTCCACCAAGGGTTGGGTGAAGAAGAACTGGAGAAAGACGAAAGCACAAGTCAATATCTTGTCTGAAGGAATTAGTCAGTTTTGTCAGTGATTTGGTCTGGAGTTTTTTTTTTTAAAGTAAACAAAGAACAAGCATTCAGTTACTGAGCTAAGAGGCTATCCAGCTGATTGAGACCTTGGTGTAATTAAATGGGACTTCTTTTCACTCCTTGGAATACATTTAGCTTTAGGCTGAAAAGTGGAGGACTGAGAAGGACAACAGAATGTGGAAAATGGAACGCAGGAGGCATTATTTCTTAGGGTCAACAGAAAGGAAGCAATACTTTTTCCCATGTATTCTATTTTTATTTATTTGGTCCCACTACCACTTTGGACAAAACAGGCTTTGCAGCTTTGTGAAATAAAAACAGCCAGACCCGATTCTGCAGGGCTTAGAGCCTTTTCACAGGACCCCTAAGATCCGCTGGCCACTTAAATTCGGACCAGAGATCTTAGGGGCTTGTCGCTCTTCCTGTGTCTCCCACCCCTCTGCACTTCCTTGCTCCTGTCTGCGTGAGGGGAGGGAGAAAAAACAGGAAGAAAAGAACGTGGCTTACCTCCGGTCTGCCTCTCGCTCTTGCCACGGCAACATTCCAGTCTCTTAAGTAGCTCTTAAAGGGGCGGGAGCCAAAACAACAACAAACAGAAGCGAGGAGAGCCCCACACTCACTATCGTTACACTGCATCAAGGAATTTCCACCTCCAGAGAGCAGGTACTTGAACGGTGCGCTGGGACGTGCTAAAGTGGGTGTGGTCACACTTAATTTCCTGTAAACTCCGGAGCTGGTGGGGAAACATTTTTAAGCTCCGGAGCTGGGAGCCATTTGCCCCGGAGTTTAGGGGTCGTGTATAAACGCCCTTAGACAGGTTACCCCAAGGGAGGTGTGGAAGGAGATTCCATTTAAATCTTAGGAAGAACATCATGACAGTTAGAGCTGTTTGGCAGAGGAATATGCTGCCACGGAGGGTGGTGGAGTCTTTTTTTTTTAGAGGTTTTTAAGTAGAGGCTGGATGGCCATCTGTCAGGACTGGAGCACTGTGATGGGGGTTCCCGCATGGTAGGGGATTGGACTAGATGTCCCTTGAGGTCTCTTCTATCTCTATGATTCTATGATTCTATGAGAAAACAAGATTGCTAGCCTTCTTGGTGGTTGTCCCGTATTTGTCGGATGCCACCTGAGATCTGGGTCGCACCTTCATTGGATTCCCTTAAAAGGCAGTTAAAAACCTGGCTTTCCCCTCAGGCTTTGCCAGACTAATTCAGATCATAATAGCTAGTTCAGCCTTGTCTGTCTCCCCAACCCATCTGTTATGTTTTAAAAATTTCTATTGTTCTATTGTTAATTGTTACAGGTATTTGGCAGTTGTATTGGGTGTTTTTTTTTCTTGCTGATTATATAATTTTCTGTTTATAATTTGATTGTTGATATTTGTTTTACTGTGTCGTATATTTGAATTGTTGTAAGCCATCAAGAGCAGCCTTAAAGCAAAGCAAAGTTTTCTGCTTATATACCGTCCCATACCACTTTAAGTAGTCTTTGGGCGGTTTACAGTTTTAATTACAGTATGCAGGCTAAACATTGCCCCTGCTCCCCAGCAAGCTGGGTACTCATTTTACTGACCTCAGAAGGATGGAAGGCTGAGTGAACCTTGAGCCTGCTACCTGGGATTGAACCCCAGGTCGTGAGCACAGTTTTACCTGCAGTACAGGCATTTAACCACTGCGCCATCCATAGATGGACATTTCTGGAGTCTTAAAATATTGTACATAGCATGGTACTCTCTCGTAGCCAATTCTGGTAATGAATGTTAAAATATTTTTGTCTCTCCCCCACCCCCTTTTTCTACACTATATATTCAGTGTTCAATATTATCCATGGATTTCGGTATCTGCAGGGGGGTCATCACCAATCCCTCACAGATACCGACATCCCAGTGTATATGCTAAAAGTCATTTGTGCAGGTCTGACAACGGCCACCACTGTCTCTGCCCATCTCTGATACAGGAAATAACAGAAAGGGGCCATGTCCTTGCGGGGCTCTCTCATGAGGTTGCCGTGTGTCACCGCTTGCATTCATCCATGCAGATGAAATATACATTCCCAACAATTTATCATCCTCTTGTCTTTTTGTAATACAGACCCTGCGTTTGAAAAAAATTCCTCTCTCCATTGCAATTAACAATGGCCACTGAAGCTTTTCCCTTCATTATGCAGCACTGCAAACTCAGACACCAGGAAAAAGCTGGAGAGTCCTTGGGGACATATATTTCATTTTTCATCTGTTTTGATGGATTTCTCGGCTCCTCTCTGATCTGCATTGTGTAAGTTTGGGATCTCAATTAGCATTGGTTTGGGGCACTTTGGTGGTTGGGCAGCAGCGATATTGATCTGTCATAATCCGAGCGCCTCCCTCTCGCAGCAGCTGTTGCCATTGGGGAAAGAGGCTGGGAAGAAAATGTGGCCGTTGCAGTTAATTTGGAGGCGAGGTGGAAAAAGAGAGACTCCATTAGGAAATGGGCACCAGACAGGACTGCAGTTATTATTTTTTAAAATGAATAAATTGGAAGGAAATGTAGAACTTCGCCAGAGAAGGAGGGACCGCTGACTTATAGAAACCTTGAATAATGCAAATATTCTTTTTGCTAAGCTGGGGGAAAAGCTATATACAAGTACTTTTTCCAATGGGACTTACTCACATATTGAATTCACCTACAGAAATCTGTTCTGCACACACCCTCTTTAGGGTGCCCGCAAATGCATCATTGGGACGAAGGACAAAGTTGGACACATTAATCTATATATCCAGATGCAAAATAGGAATCCTGCCCCCTAGTTTAAACAGAATGAGGAAGCATTGATGGGATCTATTGGGTTGAGTCATGGGCAAACTGGACTGTTGTCGTTATCTTCTTCTTCTTCTTCTTCTTCTTCTTCTTCTTCTTCTTCTTCTTC
>JAHTLZ010000227.1:782550-794115 GCA_023846285.1 Phrynocephalus versicolor
ACACACACACACACACACACACACACACACACACACACACACACACATGAAAGGTGGGGACAGGGGCGACACAGCAGAAGGGAGTAAGCAGAGGTTAAAAAAATAACCCTGCTCCCCTACCATGTTGCCCCTGCCCGCGCTTCCAATGTGTTTTATTTTATTTTATTTTTTGACAGTTCGGGGTGTGGGGAGGATGAGCTTCTGGGGGGGAGAGAAATGCAGCAGTCTGAGAAGGTGAGCGCTAATGTCAGCACTCACCTTCTCAGATCCCTGCTGTGTGGGAGATCCCAGGGAATCCCCTGGGCTTCCGACACAGCAGTGGACTAAGAGGGTAAGCACTGACATCAGTGCTTGCCCTCTCAGATCTTCTGTGAACCGGAGCGGAGAGTAGGGAGGCTTTTGGGGTGAGAAATTCAAAAACCTCCCTCCTCCACTCTCTGGTTCTCCCCACCACTACGCAGTTGATTTTGACAGCTTGAGCTGTCAAAACCAGCTGGGTGGTGGTGGTGGGAACTGAGCAGGGAAACAACCACTGCATCTTGCTGTTGCTCCTTGCCTGAAGTGAGATCCAGTGGCAGCTCCCCTGTTTTGTTCCTCCCAACCGAAAATGTCATTTTGTTTTGGTTCTTGATGACATGCTGCTGCCGTTTTGTTTCATATATGCCCATCCCTAATGTGGAGGGATTTCGTAGTTTCATTGCAATCAGGGGAGTGACAATCATTCTATACCCCAGAGCGCAGAAAGAACTCCTAGTTCCCTGAGCTCCTTAGCCTCTGAAGATGCTAGCTACAGGGACCAGCAAAATGTCAAGAAGAAAAAGAATATATTTTTGTTTACTTTTCACTGAGATTTAATAAAAGCCGGTCAACTCTGTGTAACTGAGTTGCACTGCTGTTTCCGGTTGTCATTCTCCATTCAAGTTGTTATTGTTATTAGCTGATATGCAATTGTAAGTTGCAACTAGAGTACGCCCATTGAACTCGGGAGGGTTTGAAAAATCTTTATAAGTTCCATTGATTCAACTGGACTAACTCTAGTTGCTATTCAGTATTGGATTTCAGAAATCTTCTTTCTTCTTCTTTTTCTTAGCGTTTGTTCCACATGGTGATTCTTGATTCTAGTTTGGGCCTTTCACTTGGCGTGATCATGGGTTTAGAATAGAAAATCTATTGGATTTCAGCAATAATTTCTTGTTTTTAGCACAATGCAGAGTGAGAAAGTCAACATCCCAAATCGAACTGATAAATATTGCCTGCTCAAGAAAGTCATGCAAGTGTTGTTGTTTTTGTTGTTTTTGTTTTAACTTAGCCAGGGAGGAAAAAGAGAACCCTAAGCCACACTTGTACAACTAGCAGTCAGAATGCTCGAGCTCATCAATTTTGTTTGCTTTATTTTATTTTATTTTTTGTTTACACAGTACGATGGCAATAGGATTCCGGCTACAGATTTTTAATTTTCAATTTTCTTTTCTTTTCTTTTTTTTAATGAAAACATGCTCTTTCAATTTTATTAGAAAAGGAGTGGCTGCCCTGACAAAGATCAAAGTAGGAAGAAAAAATTGTGGTGAAATTTGTAAAACTGGTTGGTGCACTGTTCAATTTGCAATAGATCTAACTCAGCCAATGAGTGTTTTTCATTTCTTGGTTTCATTGTACAATCACATTTCTAGCAGCTAAGGGCCTTGTGCCACTGTGGCTAAACTGCTGTACTCCGGCTGTAACTGGGCTCACAACCAGTTCCAGGTAGCCAGATCAAGGTTTGCTCAGCCTTCTATCCTTCCACGGCCAGTAAGATGAGTACCCAGCTTGATGGGTTGGTGGCAATGTTTAGCCTGCATAATTACTCGTAAACTTCCCAGAGAGTGCTTTTAGTGCTATTGGGCAGTATACAAGACTCTGGCATTCCCTCCCACTAGAGGCCAAGACTGCCTCATCTCTGTTGCCCTTCCAGAAATAGGCAAAGACCTTTCTCTTCAGGCAAGCTCTCCCTGAATGATGGACTATCTATTATGTGTCTTTTCTATGAATCTAGGTTTACATAGACTTTGTTTTTATAACTACTTATATCCTTGTGTGATTACATTGATATTATGTTTTCAATGGTAGTTTCCATAACTCATAAATTGACATGGAACTTTAGATGGAACTGCTTCTGTTCTCTTGTAGCTTTATTTATACAATTTATTTATTTAATGTAATGTTGTCTATTAATGCTGTAAGATGTCCCTCCATTCCTTGTTCTCAATACTTGAACATGCCTAAATTGTACTGGACTGTATATTATCCCTCATTACTGTAAGCCGCCTTGGGTCCTTTTCCAAGGAGAAAGGTGGGGTAAAAATACTCTAAAATAATAGAATAAAAATCAATAAAAATATAAGCAGCACAGATTTAGCTGGCTGCCTACCTGGCTTCTCACACTTCAGTGCAAGCCCAAGAAGGGGAATCATAAAGTTACTGTTCCAGAGAGATATTTAATAGAGATGGGCACAAATCAAAAAAATGGTGTTTCGTTTGTCGTTTGTCGTTTAGGGGTCTGTTTCGGTTCATTTCCCTTTTTCGTGAATTTTTGCAAAAAAAATTGTTTTCGTTTTTGTTTGTTTCATTACCATTTCATTACAATTTATTTTAATTTTTTGTGTTTTTTTAGCATTTAAAGCAGATCACTTGTATTGCCGTAACAAAAACAAAATGCACGACAAAATTTCCGGTGTTTCTGTTCGTTTCGTTTTATTTTAGAGACAAAATTCATTTGTCATTTCGTTACATAACAAAATGAAAAAACGAAAACGGAAATGAAAAATTGTTCATTTCGTGCCCATCTCTAATATTTAATAGAAGGAAAACCATGACACCACACACGATTCCTATCCATTGGCATCCATTGATGTTACCAGTCACATTTATCCACATTATCTTATGCTATATCACCTCACCCTGTATTCACTGGTTAGGCCGCCTCTTGAGTACTCTGTCATGTTCTGGATATCCTCCACTTTTAAGAAGGATGCCAACAAGGATGGTTACTTCACATCCCTTTCGTCGCGGTTCATGGTCCCGCTTAGGACCGCTACGAAAAAATGTTGCTTTACGTCCATTGCGTGACGATGGGAGTTTGTCCCGACCACGCCCCCTGAACTGGGATTTAAGTGTGATGAGCCATACCTCTCCCTGACCTCGGGAATTCTCCTGTCTCGGTTCTTGTTTTGAGACAAGAGCCCGTGAAGTAAGGCTCGTCACACAACGTGCCCATTCTCCATCTAGTGGCAGGTGTGCAAAGTTGCATTCTCCAGTACAATCCCAATGGCATAAACAATGCATTGCATGGAGGGAAGAAGGCATAAAACCTCGAACTTTGCTGCTTAATGCATGAAAGCCAAAGTTATGGAGAATCAAACTATCAAAAAATGGAAGGTCGGACCAAAAAAAGGGGGGGACAAAGGCAAGGAAGGCACGAAACAAGGACGTGAAGTAACAGTTACCACGATACCATCAATCACGCCCGTGGGTAAATGGAAACAGGGACAGAACCCGGACAAGACCACGTGACTGCGAACAACATCATGAAACGAACGTAATCTTGGAACGAGGAAGGATTTGAAGTAACGGTCAAACTGAAACCAGTTCAGAGGGGGGCCACAAGGATGGTTAGGAGACTAGCAATCAAACCCTAGGAGGAAATACTGGAAGAACTGGGAATGTTTAAGCTTGAGAAAAGAAGACTGAGGGGAGATATGATAGTGCTTTTCAAACACTCAAAAGCTACTCATACAGAGGAGGGGCTGGAACTGTTTGTGGCCATCCCATGGTGCAGGGCATGCAATAACATTCCGAAGTGCTAGAGTATTTCAACAATGCTGGAGGCATTCAAGAGAAAATGGGACAACCATCTGCCTGATCTGCTTTGATTTGGATTCTTGCATTGAGTGGGGGTTGGATTCATTGGCTTTATACACTCTTTCCAACACCATTATTCTATGAGGCTATGCTTTTATGTTTTATGGGATGTATGCTTTTATAGCCGGAAGCCAGGCAATTTGTCAGATTCATATCCCTGAACCTTTTGGGAGAGAATTCATAATGGAAAAAAAAATGAATGTATACTGGTTCAACCTAAACTCATCAGCTTCTTTAAGAGCAACTGGGTACACCTAATGGCACACAATTAGATCAATTAAGCATGTGCCTTCCAACAGTGAGGCAGAGGAGGGATCCTTATGGGTGGTGTCAACCACACAAAGGATGCCAACACACCCTGAAGATCAGGACTGTCTTTCTCCAGATTCGGCAGAAATATCAGAGAGCTCTTTTATTCAGAGATAGGAATGGTCACTGCGATGCCTGAAAGGGACAACATGTTAAGAGTGAAGCAAGACTATATACCTTCTGTCCACAAGGAAGCAAGGATACAAAAATCATCATTGGGTAAAACCTTCCACAATAGTCATGTACTGTATTTCCTCTCTAGCAGGTACTTTCCAGCCCTGGTTAACCCTCCCCCCTCCCCCATGCAAAGAGACAGTTTCCTATCACCATGTTGCTGCATTACTACAAGGTACAGGCTGTTGCATCATGGCTGAATGTTGGCCAAGAAATAATAAAGGATAAACTTTTTCCTGTCTTGCTTCTCACAGTGGGATATATGAGGATGGATTAAACCACTCTGGATAACAGATGACAGGCAACCATTATTTGACCTGCAATAAAAGAAAAAAATATATATACAGTGGTACCTTGTATAAAGGAATTAATTCGTTCCAAATAAAATTCTGTTAAGCAAAGTTTCCATTGTACAAATTTCCCATAGGAATGCATTGAAAACAGAGTAATCCCTAATCACGACCATTTTATGTTGTATGAATTTGCCCCATAGGCGATTATGTTAAGCAAATTTCCCCTATCTCCGGAATTTTTTTTATGTTGTACAGATTTTATGTTATACAAACTGTTTGTTATATGTGGGTCCACTGTATATGGCCATTATTGCATTTATATTTTCTGAAAATATAATGCTAGCACGGTGAAGCTTTGTACAATCCTACCAAAGACCGGGAATTGTCATGCCATTGAGCAGTGGACATTAAGATGCAAGAAAATGCCTAAATCCTCTTTGTTTTTGTTCTCTCTCCCCCCCCCCTGCTTTTTAATCATGCCTCCTTGACTAACATTAACCATATCGCTGATGGCCTTTTATCTTGTTACTACATTCCACGGTTTGCAAACAAAGCGGCGTTTGGTCTAAACAAGAGCATCTCAATCAATCTATACCAAAGCGGATCAATGGAATGATCCTTAAGATAGGAAAGGGGCAAAATCAAATGGATTTCCCCCCCTCTGCTTTTGTTAGTCAATGTTTGAAGCTCTGTTTTTAATTTACTTCGAACAACTTCTAAAGGTGTTCGTGCACGTGAAAGACTGAATATTTCAACCAAGTTAAATACCCTTGGGCATTTTAAAAAAGAGAGACACCACCCAAGGCTTTGTTAATTTCTCTCTGAGTTCTTTTATACACAAAAGCACAGCTTGAGGTATGCTCTGTTGTATCAAACTTGTTAAGTATCAAATAGGAACAAGGATTTTTTTGTACTCTTGGAAGTATATTTGGACTTTGAAAGACGTGACTTCTAGTGCCTCCCAATTCTTTTTCACTCTCCCTTTTTTCTGTGCTGTGCTGACTTATTTATTTGCTGATATTGAATTCTGCTGTGTTTTAAACAATATACTGTGTGTTTTATATGGAACCTTGCCAGCTTCTCCTCTTTGGTTGAATGGTTGTGAATCAAGTTCATCAGTATTTTCCCCAGCTAAGATTTCCAACAAATAATTCTTTCGAAAGTTATTTGTACATTGTATTAAATAAGATCTGATTTTTTTAATGATGACATTACATCCTTGATTCACATGTTCTTTGTTTCATTCATGTTCTAAAACAGGCAGCTCTAGCTCTCCTTTTCCACCTCTGCAGTGGAGGCAGTGCAGACCCTTGACCTGTGCCTGGACGCTGTCATGGAATGGACCAGGATGAACAGACTTAAGCTCAACCGGAGAAAACTGAGGTTATGTTCTTTGGGGCTTCCTCCTCTGGATGTGCTGGCCCTCTCCCCAGTTTGGTGGGTTCTACCCTCCCACTGGTGGACAGTTACTGGAATCTGGGCATTGTCCTGGACTTGGCTCTTACCATGGAGGCCCAGGTGGCCGCCGTTGCCAGGACCACCTATTTCCATCTTCGTCAGATCGCCCAGATTCATCCGTATCTGGATGAGGCCTCCCTGAGAACTGCCGTGCAGTGCTTGTGATCTCGAGAGTAGACTACTGCAACACTCTCTACGTGGGGTTGCCCTTGACTCTTATTCGGAGACTCCAGCGGGTACAAAATGCTATGGCCAGACTGGTGGTTGGTGTGGGTTGATATGACCACATCACCCTGATTCTGGCTCATTTGCATTGGTTGCCTGTTGCGTCCTGAATAAGATTCAAGGTCCTGGTTTTAATTTATAAAGCCCTCCACAGCTTGGGACCAGAATACCTGGCAGACTGGATCTTCCAGAAATCAACTGAGGCTCTCACTTTGGGTGCCCATGCCCAGGGAAGCAAGGAGAGAGGTAACCTGCAACCAAGCCTTTTCTGTGGTGGGCCCCTCATTATGGAACCATGTCCCAAGTGAGCTGTGCCTTACACAGTCCCTGCCTTCCTTTAAAAAAGCTCTGAAAACCTGGCTTTTTCGAGAGGTCTGTGAAGATTCTCAGTCATCCAGGTGCGTTTATCTGGGAGTTGAGTCATGGCTACTGGACTACTTTTTGAGAGATAGCAACGTTTCGCTGTTCATCCAAACAGCTTCATCGGCCTCTTTTTCGAGAGGCATTTGGCGACCTTTTTATTATTATTATTTCCCCCCCCGTCCCCTTATGCTGGCACCTTGCTGTGTATACATATTAATATTTTCTGTTTTTTTAAATGAGATCTTGTCATTGTATTTGACTTCTATTTATGTTGTTAACCGCCCGGAGTTCCTCCGGAAGATGGGCAGTATATAAGTATATAAATATATAAATAAATAAATGTCCAAACTTCAGTCCTCCTGATGTTTTGGACCACAGCTCCCAAAATTCTAAGCTTAGACTACCAATAAATAAATAAATAAATAATGTCAAAGGACTGTGAGCTTGTGGCCCAAAGCATCTGGAAGGCCAAAGTTCGGACATCCCTGTTCTAAACTAAGACCCTCTTCCAGTGAGGAGACATTTATTAAAACATCAGGGTTGATGTCAGATGATGGCTTATTAACAGGGCATTGGGCTCGGGATGGGAATTTCATTTCAGAACCAGTAGGTTATGAAACGAACCATGCAAGCCCAGGTGGTCCTCAGAACCAGCTGATACACCCAGATCCAATTGCTTTACGTTCTTTGTCTTGCGCAGGGTTAAAATCCAATGAAGAAGCATGCTATGTAGAGATGGGCACGACTTAGCGGTATTTTCGTTTTTGTTTTCGTTTTTTGTTTCCGTTATGTAACGAAACGAAAAACGAAAAACGGCTCAGAACTGGAACGAAAACGGAAACAAAACGACTAATTTTGAGCCACTTTTCGTTTTTCGTTACTGGAAAAGCACATAATGGAGCTAAATGGGAAGAAACAAAAAATTGTTCGTTTTCGTTTTTGTTTTTTCGTTTTCGTTACGTAACGAAACGAAAACGAAAAATTTTGAAATTAGCTCACGAAAACGGAAACGAGTCGAAACGGACCCCTAGCCGAAAACGAAAACGAAAACGAACAATTTTTCTGAGTCGTGCCCATCTCTCTATGACATCAACTGTGCTAGATCTGTGATGCTGGCCAATCAGGAACCGTGCAGGGACAGGCATCATCCCGCCTCCCTCTCTGATTGGCCAGGAGCATGAAGCAGGAAAGATGTCAGAGCGTGCTTCTTCATTGGATTATAACCCTGAGTGAGACAGAGAAAGGTAAAGCAATTGGATCTGTGTGTATCAGCCGGTTCCGAGGATCATCTGGGCTTGGTGGTTCATTTCGTAACCTACTGGTTCTGAAATGAAATGCCCATCCCTACATTGGGCTCAGTGAGCTCCTTAGTCTTGGAGACATGAATAGACACAGTAGTATTCTGTGAACTAAATACAGACTGGAAGGAAAAAAGTTTCCCTTCTCCTCCTTCAAACGTGCCATGTGATTATTCTCACACTGGTTATAAGATAGGTCACACAACTGGGGATTCTACCATAGTAACAGGAGGGGGGAAAGGATTCCTGATTTCCCACTTCTCTTCATGCCTTCTCTCCCCCACACCCTAATGTATCTACTGCAAATGGTCACCTTCAAAAATGAAGATATACGATCAACAGGATACTAGCTATACTTTCCCAACCCCACCCAAGGAGGGTGGCCAGTCTCTTGTAAAAGCTGTTGTGCTAAACTCAGAGGCAAATGAGGACCAGAGAATACTTAAATGGTTAAGATTCAGGTTCTATTAGAACGTACTCTCTAAGGCTTTCATGCCCGGGGTTTGATAGGTGGTGTGAGTTTTCTGGGCTATTTGGCCATGTTCCAGATCATGGCCAAATAGCCTGAAAAACTCACAAGAAGTATTCTACCAGAATGTTGGCCAACCAGCTGGTGACAGGAAGTTTACCCATAGGACATGAATGCAACAACGCCTGTCTACTTGGGGATGTAGCCCTTCAAAATCAAAACAAACAAGAACAAGAACAACAGCAGCAGTAGCAGCTGTGGAGCTGAATGTATTATATATATAAGCACTCTTTGGGCAGTTTGCAAATAATTATGCAAGCTGCACATTTCCTCCGCAGCAAGCTGGGGACTTGTTTTATTGACCTTGGAGGAATGGAAGGCTGATTGAACCTTGAGCCTGCTACCTGGTACTGAACCCCAGGCTGTGAGCCCAGTTATGGCTGTAGTACAACAGTTTAAACACTGTGCCACAAGGCTTCTCAAGGGAAATTTAGAAAGTTGTCTCCAGCTTGCAGTTGGAAATGCAACTGAAAATTAAGTTGGCCAGCTTTGGTGATCTCCCTCTACTTTGGTAAGAGTATTACAAAGCCTAGCAAACCTCAGAAGAAACTTTCTCCTGAAAGACGGTTACTTCACGTCCGTTTTGTCTCTGTTAGTGTTGTGCTTAGGAGCAGTACAAAAAATGTTACTTCATGCCCGTCGTGCAACTATTGAAATTTCTCTCGCCCTGGAATGGGTGCTAAGTGCGACACCAGCCCTGGTGCTGGGGTAGGATTTTCCTTTGTCATTCTTTGTTCCTGCTTTCTGTTCTGAGATAAGACACCATGTAGTAATGACTGTCATGCAACAAAACAATTGTTTCTCTCAGAAAACTGTGTCTGGGTTTTGTTTTTTATTTTGACTTTTCAGAAGTAAAATATCGGGGGGGGGGGGAATTAAGCCCTCCCAAAAAGGAAAAAAGAAGCTAGACAAATTCAGTGTTTGTCATGGTACAAGACGTGAGATAACACTTGTCATGACCATGGGAATACTGAAACACGGACAAAACCATGTGATCGCAATCAACGCTGTCACAGTACAAAACTAGTCGTGGAACAAAGAAGGATGTGAAGTAACCGCCAAAGTTGCCCATCTGTCAGAATACAGTATTTAACAACCTAGCATTCTGAGAGAGTATCCAGAAGGAAGTTCATTTGTCTACCTGGAGTTATGTCTTAACATAATATGCACACTAGTCTCCAGGGCTCTTTGGGACTACCTTTTAAATTGAAGATTGCAAATGCAATTATTCATTTTTTAAAAATGGATTTGCATTTTAAAGCAGGTTAGAACAATGTCCACAAGACAAACCTTTTGAAAGCTCTGTATGTATGGGTACACATTTCCAAGTTTTAAAAGAAACCACTGTAAGAGTTCTCTTCAGTTCTCAAGTACAAAAGTACAGTCTTGTGATACCTCTTCTACCTAGGTTCTGTCCCCCCCCCCCCACTAGTAGGCTGATAAACCCCGGCAATTCCAAGAGGTCATACCATATATCCCTGTGTTGACAGGCAAAAATAGAATAAATGAATGAGTGAATGAATGAATGAATGAATGAATGAATGAATGAATGAATAAAGTGAGCCTATGGGCTTGTTTTTGTTTTTGTAAACATCTTTTAATTTAATTAATAAAATAAATGTATTTGATATATATTTGATATATATAATTAAAATTTTATAATTTTCTAAAAAATTATAAAAGCTCTAAAATTGTTATAAAATTATATTTATATATAAAAATTAAAAATGGATATAAATATAATGAAGTGGACAACTTTGACCTGCAGGGATGGGAACTTTTTTATTTTTTTTTTATTTTTTTATTTTTTTAATTATTTATTTTATTTTATTTTTTAAATGACTTGGACTCAACTGATAACTCAAAACCCACCCACCCTCTGTCCTTTTTTTTCTGGGGCGCGGTAAAGGGACTCTGGATTTGATACAAAAGACTCAGACTCGGAACTTGTTACCAAAGCCCTGGAGGCAGACTTGGGACTCAGAACCAAAGGCATGAAAATATCCCTGCTGACATATTTCTGTCTGCAGGAACTTCTCGGGGTCATCATGATATAACCAGACCAAAAAAAATATGTACACACAGAGAGAAAGGAAACAAATAGGAATGCCTTGTCCTAGAAGTCCACTTCCAGTTTAGATGTTTTTTAAACTAATCACCTTAGAACTTCAGGGCTTGGAACTGAGCCTATGAATAAGTGAACCCAGCCCCGGTCAAGGAGGCCTAGTGTGGAATTGAACTCACAACCTCTGGCTCTTTTGCATTAACCACAGCTAGCAGATGTGGTGGCATGTGTTGTATTTAAATGTCCAATCCTTCCGTCCAGGAGTTATTTATTTATTTATTTGATTTTTATACCGCAACCATCTAGCAAAAAAGCTACTCTGGGTGGTTTACAAACACATACAAAATATAAAAAACAGATTAAACTACTTAAAATAGTAAATAAAAACTAATCAATCAAACCAAATAATCAAATCATCATAATAAAAAGAACAAAGAAACAAGCACAAATACAATAGATCAAAATGGTTTGGCAATTCAAAATAAGAACAAAAGGGAAAAAATATCTACTAGAAAATTATAAGGTGGGGGAAAATGACAGCATCCTATTTATATAAGTTGGTTGAAACAGAATAATCAGGGAAGGCTAACCTATAAAGCCAGGTTTCAGTAGTTTCTTGAAGGCTTGTAGTGAGGGCACCTGGCAAATCTCTTGGGAAACCTTGTTCCCCAGGTGAGGTGTGACCACCGAGAAGGCTCATTTCCTTGTTTATGCTTTCCGGGCATCCCTCGGGGTCGGTACCTGCAGATAGCCCGCGTGGCTTGAAGGAGTGATTCTGGCAGTTCTTTTTGGGAGGAGCCGTTCTGTCAGATACTGAGGTCCCAAATCATTTAGGGCTTTGTATGTTAATATCAAAACCTTGAAGTCAATGCAGTAGCGAATAGGCAGCTATATATATATATTATTTTTACTTACTTACTTACTTACTTACTTACTTACTTACTTACTTACTTA
>JAHTLZ010000227.1:797174-820431 GCA_023846285.1 Phrynocephalus versicolor
GTTTGTTTGTTTGTTTGTTTGTTTGTTTGTTTGTTTGTTTGTTTGTTGGAGTTATGTACCACACCATCTAGCAACAAGGCAACTCTGGGTGGTGTACAGATAATTCAGCAACAAAACAAAACAGTATACAATAAAAATGCAGCTAAAAACAAAACTAAATCACAAAATAAAATCATAAAAACCACTTGAGGAATAGAGGAATAACTAAAACAAAAGACAGGTTAGAGATCAGCGAATCAGAAAAGAATAATTAATATCATTCTTGGTCAGCTGCCTGTACAAGCAGGCAAAACTGTGCTCACGACCTGGGGTTTAATCCCCGGTAGCCGGCTCATGGTTGACTCAGCCTTCCATCCTTCCGAGGTCAGTAAATTGAGTACCCAGCTTGCTGGGGGGGGGGGCAATGTGTAGCTTGCATAATTAAACTGAAAACCACCCAGAGACTACTTGAAGCGGTGTGGGGCAGTATACAAGCAGAACACTTTCCTTTGTTTTGATTGACTTGATTAAACAAGTCTTTGTTATTTGATTTATTTTAGTAATACAGTACTACCTTGGTTTACGAGCATAATCTGTTTCAGAATCATGCTTATAAACCAAAACATTCTTATATCAATGCTTATAAACCAAAACATTCTTATATGATGTCTACCTCCACACCATGGTCTAGGTACCTGGCTGCAGAATCTGCTCTGTTTGGGACTAACAACTGGATTTTACTCTGTGTTTTTAATGGGACAATAATAAAGGGCCATTTGTAGTCCTACCCACCCTTGACTAGTTGTCCCATCACTAGAAATGGTTTGGAAAATATGAAAGGATGTTGAAAACAAATAAAATATCAATATAAAGAAAAATATTGAAACATTTTGCTATTCATCCAAGCAGCTTCATCAGTCTGAGGAAAGTTAGTGGTGAGGTCTCCAATGTATTGTTCACCTTGATTTCACATTACCCTGGTCTGAACAGGCTCATTAGGTCGACCATGGCCTGGGGTACCTGAACAATGGCCTTGTGGATCTGAGCCCATGCAAATGTCACAAGAATCCAGAGTGCAAAATTGACTCTTCCAAGAATTAAAAGATTAAAAATGATTAAAACACTAAGAATGGCCCTATTGGATTAGTCTTTTATTCAAGAGAAAAACCATAATGTTTGCTCTCCTCTCTTCCTCTGTATATATGGACATCTCCACTTCTTCTTTGTCTTCCTCAGGTGCAAATGACTGGAATTCAGAGGGATCACTCTTTGAAGATTATTTCTGACCGGGGAACATTTTAAGCCTCATAAACAACAGCTGGGTATAAATCAATGACCCATGTGTCTCTTTGATTTACGGCAATGAAGTGTTTTGTGTAAATCAACCTGAGATCCTCAAAGGATGGTGCCCGGAGGCTCTGAGATTTATCTCAGAAACTGACTTCAAACAGAAGCAACCTGGTTGAAAAATATTGTCTCGCTGGTTTCTGCAAAGTCCTTCCCACCCTCCCATTTTTTTAAAAAAATAAAACTTCAAGCATTTGAGTTCCAGTCTGTAAGGATTCATGGGTTATTTCCGAAAGTGTGATGACATCCAGTGGGAACTTTTACTTACTAATTAGTGAATTAGAAGCAGGAGAGCACTGGAGAGTGAAATGCTTGTTTGGAATTATTGAAACAAAAAAACTCTTCACAGAGAAACTAAACCCATGTACTGAAGTTTCTTTACTTATATGTGCCCAAAATATATTCACTTGGATTACCAATTCCCTCCTAACTTCTCCTCCTTTCAAGCATTTAAGACATTGTGGAGGGGGAGAAGTGGGGGAAAAAGTCCAAGAAGAACTTCTTGATAGTTAGAGCTCTCCAGCAGTGGAATATGCCACCACAAAGGAGGGTGGTGGAATCTCCTTCTTTGGAGGTTTTTAAGCAGAGGCTGGATGTCGATCTGTCGGGGGCACTTTGATGGGGGGGTCCCATGGTAGGGCAGGGGGTTGGACTGGATGGCCTTTGAAATCTCTTCCAACTGTATGCTTCTATGAATCTATGAAACAAACAAACAAACAGATGGTGTCTTTCTATTCACCGTGTAAGTAGAACCACCATGCTCCTCTAACAGTTAGATTGTTTTTTTCCCTGAGTATCAGGAAAAATGTCCTAACTGTTAAAGCAGTACAAAAATGGAACCAATTACCTTGAAAGGTAATGAGTGCTCTAACACTGGAGACATTCAAGAAAAAATTAGACAACAGCCTGACAGATATCCTTTGATGTGGATTACTGCACCAAGCCTATAAGCCCCTTCACAATTCTATGTTAGAAAGGATGAACTGCAGGAGAAATATGTTCAGTATGGCTGCATTATTTTCAGCGCTGGTTCCAACTATACAGCCCTAAACAACTTGTGTCCAAGCTATCTCAAGGAAGTCTCCCTTTATGAGCTTGTTGAGCCATTAAGTTCATCCAGTGAGGGCTTTGTCTTGGTCCAACCACCTGTGGAGGAAGACCCAACAGAGGACTCTCCCTATGGCTGCTCCCAGACTCTGGAACTCCCTCCCACAGGAGGCCAGGCTGGCCCCATCTTTGTGGTCCTTCCTCAAGGAGGCGAAGACCTTTCTCTTCAGGCAAGCTGTCCCTAAGTGTGGCTGCCTGAGTTCCATTTGAAAATTCAGGGTCGCTCCTTCTTAAACATGCTTTTGGTGTTCTTTTTATCTACCTTTTTTTAAAGTGTGGTATTTGATTGACACTTTTAATCTTTGATTACTTACTGTTTTGAGCTTTATGCCTCCTCTTGTAAAGATGCAAGCCACTTTGGGTCATTTTTAAGGAGAAAGGCAGGGTATGAATAAATAAATAAATAAATAAATAAATAAATAAATAAATAAATAAATAAATAAACTCTTCATTTTGTCAGCCTCATTTGATGCTCCCAACCATCTTGGGAGGTGGATAAGAATCCCCAGTCAGCCATGTAAACTCACTTGGGGTGTGATAATTTGTTGTTCACTCGTTCAGTCATGTCTGACTCTTCATGACCCCATGGAACAGAACTCGCCAGGCCTTCCTATCTTCCACTGCCTCCCGGAGTTTGGTCAAATCCATATTGGTTGCATCAATGACACCGTCCAACCATCTCATTCTCTGCCGTCCTCTTTTTCTTTTGCATTCAATCTTTCCCAACATCAGGGACTTTTCCAAGAAGTCCTCTCTCCTCATGAGGTGGCCAAAGTATTGGAGCCTCAACTTCAAAATCTGTCTTTCCAGTGGACATTCAGGGTTGATTTCTTTCAGGATGGATAGGTTTGAACTCCTTGCAGTCCAGGGGACTCTCAAGACTCTCCTCCAGCACCACAGCTCAAAAGCATCGATTCTGCGGCGATCAGCCTTCTTTATACTCCAGCTTTCCCTTCCATACATCACAACTGGGAAAACCATAGCTTTGACTATCCTGACCTTAGTTGGCAAAGTGATGTCTCTTCTCTTTAGGATGCTATCTAGGTTTGCCATTGCTTTCCGAGGTGTGATACACCACTTATTAATATATCATTTACCTTGAAAGCCCTATTAAGGTTGAGGTAATTCAGGTACAACTTGAGTGACACATAACGACAATGACAATGTATCACCAGGCAGTTGCTAAACACAGTTTCAGAGCAGCATTTATTTCTCAGAGTTGGTAGAGAACTTTGAGCTACTAAAATAGAAAAAAAATCATGAGGACACCAAACTGACTTTCCAGAGGAAGCTTCTCCAATTAAGAACTAAATTTATTTACCAGCCTACAGTATTAGCGCAATCGAGTCCCACTGGAATCACTTAGTTCCAGGAATTATTGCTGAATACAAAAGCTTGGATAATCCATCATGAGTCAGAATTGTATATCGAACCACCTAATTAAAGTCCTCCCCTTAAAACACAATTGCATTTGCAGCTCAGTCCACGGAATTGGGTTCAGCGATGGAAGAGAGGGAGGCTTCTGTGCTCCATCAGCCCGTTCCTTTATTGAGACTTAATCCCAAGGTTTGCCCCTCAGTGTTGCTTCTGAACCATACGCTCCACACAAATAAAGATGCTCTGTCACTGGTGGGATAAGTCGAACCAGCTCAATAATTACCTTTTCCAAAATAATGATCACGCAAGTATATCACATCTTGCTTCTGGGAAATTCAAGACGGTGACCTAAATCTGTTTCTTAGAATCAGAGCAGAACAGAGCAGAATCAAGAGGAACTGGCGTTCCAACTCACATTGAGTCAACAGGTCTACTCGAGATCGAAGTGGCTTGTGAGTGGAGCCAGACAGATCTGTACTGTCAAAGTTTTGAGATGATGCTCCAACTACTCCATGAGTTGCTCCAAAAGCCAAGGAGGACAGCTGAAAGGAAAAAGCCAAGGGGAAAATCCATACCCATTTCCAAGTAGACCGGGTGTCTCTTCCTAATGTGTTTTAGGTATGGTCCTCTTGAATATTACCGACTAGAGATGGGCACGAAACAAGCAATTTTTTGTTTTTGTTTTCGTTTTTTTGTTTTGTTATGTAACAAAATGAAAAACGAATTTTGTCTCCAAAATGAAACGAAACGAAATGAAACACCAGAGATTTTGTTGTGCGTTTCATTTTCGTTGTGGCAAATACATTCAACTGTAATGAATGCTAACGAAACAGTAATTTTTCATTTTTGTTTTCATTTTTTCATTTCGTTACGTAATGAAACGAAAACGATTTTTTTGCAAAAATTCACAAAAAACGAAAACGAACCAAAACGGACCCCCTAAACGACAAATGATAAACGACAAATGAAACACCATTTTTTTGAGTCGTGCCCATCTCTATTACCGACACTGTCAGAGTATGTGCTACTTGATCAGCCAGCAGAAGCAATACTTATTGAATAAATTGTTAGCCAGAGACAGAGTTTTCTTAAAACCAAAGAGCTATATTACAATTGTACAAAAATATATCACAGCATCACAGAACTTCTGCAAAGTTCAACAAAGGATAGAGGGGAAAAATCACATTAGTACATTGATACAAAATTCAACAGCATAACAGCATAATAGCATACAGTACACATACAAAATATATGACAGAGAAACAAAGTGGGTGCCTTTACTCACGGAAGGCCTGATGAATAGTGATTTACAGAACATTTTTATACACCTGCCTGTCCAATCATAAATGACATTACCTCATAGCTATTGCAACCTCTTGCATCAGCCAAAATTCATTATGCTAATTCTTAACATCTGTACTCCATTTGAGAAAACTAAACACTGAGTCACTGTGACTTTGCACTTTTTACAGACTCCATCTTTAGACCAATTAAATACACATCAAACACATATAGAACATCCTGTCTAATACACATATCTCACTAACTTATATCTGACAGACACAAATAGGCTGAAAGATTTCCTGGATCCCAAATACCAAAATTGTCCATTCTGGAGGGTCCCCCTGCCTAGCAGGCACCTGAGTGACATCTCAATATGACACAAGTGGGATAATACATTAGAAGGCTTTGGGGCTTAGCTTGGTCGAACTCCACCCAAGTATGATGCTCAGGAAGAAAGTTCCCAGTTAGTACTGCAGCAAGAATCAGAAGCTTGGGTGGAGTGAGGACTAGCTAAACCTCAACGTTCAGAGACTAGGACATGGAGCAATGGTTCCAAACTACAGGGAAAAAATCAGTTTAAACATTAGGAAGAACTTCCTGACTGTTAGAGCTGGTCAGCAGTGGAATAAGCTGTCATGCAGGGTAGTGGAGTCGTCTTCTTTGGAGGTTTTTAAGCAGAGGCTGGTCATAATTTTTTCCTAGGTGCACCCCCTTTGGAGCTTCATATCTCAGCCCCCTGACCCCCAAACCTCTCCAAATTTTGGGAGCTTACAGGGAAGAACTTGAGGAAGCTCCCCTGCCATTGACTCTAGGACAGATTGTTTCATTCTAGAGGGGGGGGGAATGGTGTTTTGTTATGAAATGAAACAAAATGTGTCCTACTGTTTCATTACCCATAGAACTAGGAGACATACACTCAAAATGAGGGCTAGGAGAGTAAGAACAGACAAAAGAAAATGTTTTTTTTCACCCAGCGCTTTGTTAGACTGTGGAACTCCCTGCAACAGGATGTGGTGATGGCACCTGGCATGGATGCCTTCAAAAGGGGATTGGACAGATTCCTGGAGGAAAAGTCCATCACAAGTTACAAATCACGATGGAGATATATATCTAGTCTCGTGTGCTCCCAGATGCATCTGGTGGGGCCACTGTGAGATACAGGAAGCTGGACTAGATGGGCCTTTGGCCTGATTCAGCAGGTCTCTTCTGATGTTCTCATGTTCTTCTTATACCTAATTAAGTAATTTATTACTTAATGAAACAACAAAATAACATTTCAATTTTTGTTTTGTGCCCATCTCTACTCTCTATGCATCTTCAGTGCAATCTTTATATAACACAGAGAGAAATTCTCAGGCATGCCTTATGTGGATCACTGTTTACAAGCAGCTGACCCTAGCAATCAAACCAGGATGTCTGGGCAACACTGTGACCCTGTATGAACTGAATGTCAAGATACCTGATGCAATCCTGCAAAATGCATTAGTTGTAGCTAGTTGGATGTGACTCGATTTCTTCCTGCAACAATCCTGACCATGATTAAATATCTTTGCACTCTCCATTAAGGAATATTGTCCTTCTGGTAGTGCCTGGCCATTTCTGATGCCAGTACCAACTCATTTATTATTTTACTGGCCCAACTGGTGAAACCTCCTACTAACAGAAAACCATTGTAAGGAGGGGGGGGTTAAATACCAGGGATGTTCAGAGTGAATATAATGAAATGTAGTAGAGATGGGCATGAAATGAAAAAATATTGTTCCGTTATTCGTTGTTTGTTTCATTACGTAACAAAACAAATAACAAAAATTGTGATTAAATTGGAACGAACCGAGCAGAATCACGAAAATTAGATTCGTTATGTTTCGTTTTTGTTAATGGCGATGCACAATGAAATGAGTTTTAAATGTTAAAAAGTGTCCTGAATGTCCGTAAAAACCCAGCGATAATTATTTATTCTGCCTGATAATACCTACCAAGGGGGTTGGGGGGTCCTTAAAACATGCATTTATGTCTTTTCTCAGATCGCTGTATTTTTTTTCCTTTAAGGGCAGTTAGGGGACATCAACCCAAAATGACTCCCAGATGCTTAATATTAATTTCTTGGGTATTAAAACGTCATGGACATCGGTAAAAACGTAGTGATAATTATTTTAAATTATTACCTACTGGGGGTTGCAGTCCTTAAAATGTTTGTTTTTGTCTTTCTCCCATCGCAATGTATTTTTTTTCTTTTCCTTTTAAGGATGACCCAAAATGGATTCCAGCCACAAGATGGATGCAAGCCATGTGATGGGATCATGTAAATTCTTGGACAATTTCAGCCAATAGTATGCCCAGGTTGTAGGCTGGGTAGGTGTGGCAGCCACAGAGGGCATAAAAAGCTTTGGCAGCCCCTGTCCTCCTTGCTGTCTGCGATGGGAGTTAGGGTGGGATTGCTGTCTCTGTGACTCGTTACTTTAGGCCAGCCAGGCAGGTGTGTGTCTCTGTGTTCCTGCTGGCTGCAGCCTGGCTCTTAGGGGAGAGAAAGAAAAGATTCCTCTTGCAGCCTCCCTGTGTGCGCGCGTACCTCTCGGTGAGTACTCTCCCCTGCCCCGCACTGCAGTCACTCTGCGGCTGCCTTATGCCCTGGGCAATGCCTGCTGCTGCCTTTGCAGCCTCCCTGCGTACCTAGTCTATACTGTGCCTCTGCCAGCATCATTTTTTTTTTAGTGTTTTCCCTCTGGTCTGGGGCATTGGGGGACGTCCGCGCGCGTAAATGCTTTAAGTTGCGCAAAAAGCGGGTAATGAAAAATGAAAAAACAAAATGAATTTTTTTTCAAAAAAATCACAAAAAATGAAAATGAACCAAAACTGACCCACAATGAAAAACAAAAAAAACCAAAACGTAATTTTTTTGATTCACACCCATCTCTAGGCTCAAGCTACAGGAAGTCAGCTTTAGGCTGAATATGAAGGGAGGGAGCATTTTAACTGTTAGAGCAGTATGGCAATGGAACCAATTTCTCAAATGGTGTTGAGTGTTCTGACACTGGAGACATTCAAAAGAAATTTGGACATCCATCTGGCAGATATCCTTGGCTTTGAATTCCTGCATGGAGTGGGGCATTGGATGCAATAGCCTTATAGCCCCCTCCAAACTCAATTATTCTATGATTCTATGTATTTACTTTTGATGTTATGTCTTGAACTAACTAAGATTCAGCAATGTACTACCAAAGTATGACCCCAATCCTGCAGGATCTATGCTGCCCAATCCAGAGTCCACCAGAACAACCAGTGTTTATTTTTTCCCCAAAAGTTGGCAGCGGTGTTCACCCTTATAAATCATGGCTTGCCACCGCAATTGTAGACCAATGAATGAACACGGGTTGCCATTCTTTGAAAAATCAATCCATTTACCCTATAACACAACACGAAAGAAATGCCAAGTCTTTCAGCTTAACTGCGTTGCGGATCCAGCTGTGTGGCATTTCCTATAAAGGCTGTCAAATGCCTTCATCAAATTAGACATGTGTGCTCAATGCTTTGACAGCGGTTTTTTTTTTTTTGGCTCTTCACAGCTGCCACGTCTAATTCCACTGCGCCTACCATTTGCAAAGCACTCTGGGCGATTTTGGAATGAAAGGTCCCATCAAATTGAAAGAACCTATTATCCCATTAGCCAAAAGTGGCCTTGCTTAGGCAACCTGGCATCACATTTCTGGCACAGATGCCAGGAAAGTCACCGGAATTCCAGCCTTGCTTTTCAAAACGCTGAAATTTTGTCCACCACATCTCTTAGGTTGGTCCAGTTGAACCTGCGAAGGATACACTCACATGAAGAGAATGTGAATGACAGAAATACTGTATGTATGTATGTATGTATGTATGTATGTATGTATGTATGTATGTATGTATGTATGTATGTATGTATGTATGTATGTATGTATGTATGTATGTATGTATGGACAGATGGACGGACGGACGGACGGACGGACGGATGGATGTACGTACGTATGTATGTACGTACGTACCTATGGATTGATGGTTAGATGGATGGATGGATGGATGGATGGATGGATGGATGGATGGATGGATGGATTGATCATGTTGACATTTTTGACAAAAAAACACTAGATGGATGAAAAACATCAGGGCATCCCTCCCGTTGAGCCTGTGAAATATAAACACCCCTCAAGAGAAGGACAGACATTAGGTTTGCATTTATTCATTTTTTTTAATTTATTATTTCTCAACATCAACCCCTTTAACAAGGGACAGGCTGGGGCAGGTGGGGGGGTGAGAGAATCTGTTGCCCTGAACATGGTCCAAAAACAGCGAGGTTGCTCTAGCAAGGCAATACGATAACTTTGAATATTGTGGGATATGTTAATGTGAGCCATCCTGGGAGACGCAGACTCGCTGCCAGGATAATGGAGCATTCCAAATGCCAATCAAGTTGCCTTTTCTGATTGCCTTAGGGCAATTTTGGGGGGAAAGAGAGCAGCATTAATGGGACTGAATGGGGCCAGGGTTTGACTTCCTCTATTAAACAGAGCAAATAACCTTTGAGCGAAAAGGGGGCGAGGGCAATTTTCTATGATTTCCCCAGTTCATTTTGCTTCACTGTTATCAACTTCTCCATATCATTCCCCCCCCCCCTGCTGCTCCCATCCTGCTGACACTACTGAGGGACATAGGTCCTGCCAAAAGAGAGAAGTGAAAAAATCAAAACAAGGATTGCAAAATAGGAAGCCATGAAGTCAAAGTACAATATTTTCTTGGATTATCCCCAGCCACACCCACCCCAATGCATGGAATAGAATGAGAGTGGGTTTAGGTGAATTTTTAAGGAGGACGGAAGTTTAAAAAAAAATGCTTGTTATATATAAGTTGATGAGTTTCCTTGCTAAATAAATAGCCAAGATGAAGTAGAATAAACTACCAAGGAAAATACAACCACAGATAAAAGTGATGGTGGTGAATCAGCAATATATATACCTACAGGTACAGACATAGACACACCCCATGTGTGGTGCAGTGGATAGAGTAACGGACTAGCATTCAGACTTTAAAAAGGCATTGAAAACCCTACTCTTTATAGGGGCATATGGTGACCTTTCTATTTAATTCTTTTTTTTTCCTTCTCCCACCAGTGCCGCCTATTCTTGGAGGGTTTTTCCCTCCTTATTTTACTAGTTCTTCTTGTTTTTTCTTCTCGTTTTTTTAATTTGTCATTGATGTTGGTTTTTATCCTTTGTAAATTACCCAGAGTTCCATCTGGAAGATGGGCGGTATAAAAATATAATAATAATAATAATAATAATAATAATAATAATAATAATAATAATTGGACTTGATTCCTCAACACTCCCATGTGAACTCATTGGGGGGGGGGAGGACCATTCCTTAAATAGAGTACCTCACTTACCCTACTATAAGTCATTTATGACTTGATGCCTCTTAGCAACAACTACAGAATAGAGATGGGCACGAAACAGAAAGAAAACAAACTAGGAGCAGTGAAAGACAAAGACTTGTCATCAGAAAGAACCTTATATTGATTGAAATTCACACCTGCTCTAATCTCTTGGGGTGCCATGCAGGAAAAAAGTTGACTGGGGCACCATGGTCAGCAGCAGGAAAGAGCAGGATGTGCCTAAGTGTGTGAGAGAGAGCATGAGGAGGAGGGGGGGAGAATTGTAAAAGCAAAGAGGTGTGTGGATGAAGGGTACACGCTAGAGCTGTGTCCACCCAAGCCCGTTTGGAATGCAGGGCTTCCAAGATGATCCCATTTGGGTCCGGCGCAACCTGCATCCCATCAGATGCAACTTGTGCCCTGCATCTGATCGGCTGTGTTCCCTTTGCACTGGTGGGGATTTATTTATTTTAATATTTATATACCACCCATCTTCCAGAAGAACTCCGGGGGGTTTACAATGGTTAACAAGCATAAAAACCAAAAGAGTGGAGGTATGTCTTCTTGTTCTGGTATTTTGTGAGAGGGAGAAGAGCTTCCCTCTATCCACTTTACTCATGTCCTGCATTATTTTGTACGTCTCGATCATATCCACCCTCAGGTGCCTTTTTTCCAAAGAGCCCCAAATGTTTTAACCTTTCCTTATAAGGGAAGTGCCCCAGCCCAGTCATCATTTTAGTCGCTCTCTTCTGCACCCTTTCCAGTTCCACTATGTCTTTCTTGAGATGTGGTGACTAGAATTGTACACAATACTCCAGGTGCGGCCTTACTATCGTTTTGTACAATGGCATTATAATCATCCCTGTTCATTCATAGTGGTTTGTTAAGTAGTAATAGTAGATAACCATGCATCATGTAACGGGGGGGGGGAGTTTGGGGGTATGCCTTCTATCATGCTCTCACATCTTTCTTCCAAACTTTCTGAGATTCCCTTGGCATTTCCAGCAACGACAATGCGAAGCTGCTCTGATAAGCCAATGTCGCTTTTTCACTGAATTAGCAACGTTTTTTCCAAAGAGAAGGGAGGGGGTGGGCCGAGGAGGATATGTCTGCAATAGATAAATAAATAAATAATGTTTTTTTTAAAAAAACCCACAAAACACCAAAGAACCAAAACATAATATAGAGTTGAATGAAAATGCAAAGCTTGCAGTAGTCATTTGTTTCGCTTTTGATTTTGCTCCATAAATGTGAATAATTTGCTTAGTAGGACAAACGAGGGCCGAGGAAAAAAAAGTTTGTTTGCTTTCTTTTTTTTTCTTTTTTTTCCATTTTGGCTGAAACCCAATTAGCTCAGAAATACATTCTGAAACCCCTCAGGAGTTTGCCTGCGGTCAGATCTGGGCTGAGTTACTTTTGGCCGAGTGATCTGAAACAAAAAAAATGCACATTCTTTCACTGCCCCCCTCCAATTTATTATGATCTGCCATGATAAACAATGCAGGAAACCATAATTTAAGTGCCCTGGGTGCATCCCAGTGGCAAATCTTTGTGAAGAGAGCCTCGGTGCACTAATTTTTTGGGCCAACCACTTTTGCCGCTTGACTTTCTTTCTCTGGGCACAGTACAAAGGTGCTTCCTACAGTTCAGGAGCCTTGTGGTGCAACAGTTAAAATGCTGTACTGCAGCTATAACTGTGCTCATGACCTGGGTTTCAATTCCAGGCAGCAGCATCAAAGTTCGCTCAGTGTTTCATCTTTCCAAGATTGGTAAAAAGAGTACCCAGTTCATTGGGAGTGGGGGCAATGTGTACCCTGCATAAATAAATTGTAAACCACCCAGAGAGTGCTTTAAGCACTAAGGGGAGGTATATAAACCTTTTTGCTTTGTTCTTATTCGCAGATTTCGCTATCTACAGGGGGTCCTGGAACTGGTCCTCCAGAGAGACGGCAATCCTAGTGTACACAAAACACCAAATCTCTGCTGTAGATATTTATTTACTTATATCCCACCGATCTCCTTGAAGGCAACTTACAATATGAAACAGCATTAAAGGTCTGTGAAGATTCTCAGTTTTCCAGGGGAGGTCATCCAGAAGCTGAGCCATGGCAAATGGACTTCTTTTCTTTTAAGATCGAAATGTTTTGCTACTCATCCAAGTAGCTTCATCATGGGCTGCTTTTACACAACCCCTAAAATCCGAGGCAAAGGGCTCCCAGATGCGGAGCTTAAAACTGTTTTCCCACCAGCTGCGGACTTTAAAAAAAAATAAGTACGCCCACGCCCACCTAAGCACCCCTCAGTGCATTTTACAAGTACCTGGTCTCCAGAGGTAAAAAAAAATTCTGATGCAGATTATAAAGGTGTGGATTCTTGCTCTCCTCGCCTTCTCTTTGTTTTTTTGTCCCCGCCACCCCTTTAACAACCTGGAATTCCTACAGGCTGCTCCGACGGCAGATGGAGGTGAGCCTGCATTCTTTTCTCCCTTTTTTTCTTCCTCCCCTCACCACAGACAGGAGCAATGGAGTGCGGAGGGGTGGGAATACAGGAAGTAGAACAAACCCCCACAATCTCTGGTCCGTATTTAAGTTGCCAGCGGCTTTTAGAGGTTGTGTAAAAGTGTCCATGCTGAAGGAAGTTGGTGTGGGGCTTCCTTTCATATTCTTGCACCAACCTCAGGATATCTGGCCCAAAATACATAGCAATATGTCTGTGAAAAACTGTGGAAGGAAGCCTCACATCCACTTCCCTCAGGCAGACGAAGCTATTTGGGTCAGAACTGAAATGTTTTGATCTCCCAAGAAAATAAGTCCTATTAGCATGACTCAATTTCTGGGTTGCTTCCTACAACCTTTTTGAAAGACAGGCACAATGGGATGTTTTTGCTGTTGTTATGTGCCACCAAGGTGGAGCTTGGCTAGAGCTTTGAAGGTAAGGGAGAAATGTAAGGTTTTCCACACTCCCAGGGAGCTTCTGTAGCTGAGCAGGGATTTGAAACCAGACTCCCCAAGTCTTAGTCCATCACTCTATATATTACATGTCAGTAATCTTTGCAAAACCAACTCAGAAGCAGTAGCTTCTCAGCCTAAGTTCAAGTGTAGTATGGGTGTAGCAAGACATTAACTATGAGTGTCTTCCATGATTACAAGAAACACACATGCCCTCCAGGCACTTTAATACTAATACTAACATTGATACTGATGGTATTGCAAAAAAAAAAAAAAAAGAGTGAGGAGGATATGATAGCTATGTTTAAATATTTGATAGGCTGTCACACTGAAGAAGGGACTGGTTTATTTTTCATGGCTTCAGAGACTAGGATGTAGGGCAGTGGTTTCAAACTACAGGAAAAGAGATTCAATTCAAACATTAGGAAGAACTTCATGACAGTTACAGCTGTTCAGCAGTGGAATATGCTGCCATGGAGGGTGGTGGAGTCTCCTTCTTTGGAGGTTTTTAAGAAGAGTCTGGATGGCCTTCTGTTGGGAATACTGTGTTGGGGGTTCCTGCATGGCAGGGGGTTGGACTCGATGGCTCTTGAGGTCTCTTCCAACTCTAATATTCCATAATTCTATGGTAATTATAATGATAATGATAATTTTGGGCCATCTAGAGGTGGTGAGGTCTGATCCTCCTTGTCTTGCCAGTGGAAACTCCCCATCTCAAACAGGGTGAGCTGAACTAGGACCAAACAGATGACAGGCCACGGCGAAAGGCTGGCTGGCTTATTCAAAGTCACGTCAAACAATGGATCAGCCCACTGATGGAGCATACTTCAGAAGTAATGTGCCCAGGCGTGTCATGGTCTTGGTGAAAAATGGTCTTTGCATCTCGACCCAAGGAGGTCATCGAGGCTCAATAAGGAAGCCCAAGCCCATGTCACAACCATCAGTAGTGGCACAATAAACAGAAAGGTAACTTAGCTCACAGCTCTACTGAAACAGTGGCAACCAAGTCAACACCAACAACCTTCAGGAGACAAAATGTAGCAGAAGGGTTGGGCTACCTTCAGAGGCGTGAAGCCCAACTGCATTGGGAGTCGCACACACGTCTTGCATGCCGATGAGGAAACTCTGACCAAAAGGGTCTCACCCAGGAGGTCAGCAGATCCTGACTGAGTGGACGACCCAAACCATGCTGGATGAACAGCCTTGATGTGAAGTTGTCTCAGGTTCACCTGGACCTAGCCCATAATCAAGTAAAGTGGAAGGCCAAAGTAAGGGTAGCAGACCCCCACCACCAAATGGGACAAACACTAAGAAAAAGAAAGAAGATCTGGGGGCCATCAGGACAATTCTAACTTATGGCAACCCTTTGCAGGGTCTTCCAGGGAGTGAATCCAGGGAGTAATTGTTTACCATTCCCCTTTTCTGAGGTTGTTCTGGGAATGAATAGCTTGCCCAGGGCCATACAGGTTGTTTCTTCTGAGATGCACCGTAGGGAGCTGAACTTTTGACTCTGCAGCCAGATACCTAACTCACTGGGCAACCCGGCCAGCCAAATTACTTGAGTTAGTAGGAGGCAAAATCTCATAGGGTCATTCCTTGCACGGAAAAATCTGGGTTGGCAAACTTCTCCTCCTCTTTGATGAGGACAGAATAGAATGTCCTGGTGCTCTCAATCAAGTTCCATCATCAGCCTGTGTAAAGTTGACCACAGTGCGTAGAAAGTTTGTACACATTTGGGCAGAATAAAACTTTCTCACCCATACCCACATTCCATCAAGAGTAAGGCCTTCCAGAGGTTCCGTGCACAAATGGTGAAAACAAATGTAAAGGTAAAGGTTCCCCCTGAACTTCCGTGCTAGTAGTGTCTGACTCTAGGGGAGGTCTCCATCTCCATTTTCATGCCAAAAAGCCAGTGTTGTGCAAGTCTGTAGCTTCCTGCTATTTATCTACTTGCATTTACATGCTTTCAAACTGCTAGGTTGTCAGGAACTGGGCTCACTTTTTGCTGTGTGGCACCCGGGATTCAAACCATTGAGCTGCCGACTTTGCAGCAGACCGTTACAGTGCTCTAGTCCACTGAGCTAACACGCCCCCAACTAAGGTTTTTTTTTTTAAATGGAAACACTAGATATTTGTTTGGTACTGGTTTAATGCTTGGACAGTCTTCCTCTGCTTAATTATTTAAAATATTTAGACTCCACCTTTCTCCTCAAAAGCACTTAACAGGGGTTACAGTGTTAAAAAAGCATGGAATAATTAAAACTCACTGTACTTGTGTGTCTGTGTGTACTTTGCTTCTCCAAAAACGAGACAATGCTACAGGCATCTCACACAGATTACAAAGACCTTGTAGAGGAAGAAATTGTCTCTTTGGCTTTCTCTCAGAGGGAGGCAGTGAGTCCTACCTAGTCTTTAAAATTCCTCATTGAGGTTTCTTGTCATGTCGAGACAGCCCGAGTTGATGAAAACGAGGAATTTAGTAAGTATGTTTTACATGCTTGCACAAAACCTATTAAAAATAGAATTGGCCATCTGTCCCTCAAAATCCTAGAAATATGATGCCTGTCAGCCTGTCGTACCTCACTGGATTAGAAGAGCAGAGACACACCGGATTCTCCCAAGGCCTTCCAGAGGACAATTTTGCAAAGGTTCTCACAACCCCTAAAGTCACCTTGAAGGTTACAGTACATAGCAGAATGAGACATATGGTATATGAGTCAAGGTACCTTGCCAGTCTCAGGACACGTTGTGTTCATGCTGCAGCCAACGTTCAAAGAAGAGGTGAAGAACTTTGGGTTGTTCGGGGGTCTTTTAACACACACTTCCCCGCTCACACCCAGTTAGCTGGGTCGCCCAGTGGTTTAGGTAGCTGGGTCTGCCTCCTGGGAGAACAGCCATCCTTTCTGGCCTTGGGCAAAGTACACAACCCCAAAAAGAAAGGAATAATAAACCACTTCTATGTATTCTGTACCTAGGAAACCATGAAAAGGATCCCCGTAAGTCAGGATAGACTTGAATACACATTATTATTATTATTTCCACACACCTACTGCAGACACAACTTGGTTTTTTTTATCATTGAACCTGAAGACAAATAGTCTGTTTCTTAGAATCATCTACCCTCCCCTGTGCTTGTTTTACTGGGCTTTGCTTCTCAAAGGAAAACTACATTGGCAACATGTTATAGTCTTGATCTCACACAAAGTACCTCGTTCTATTGTGACAATTAAATTGGCAACAAAGAATTTAGTGAGAATTCCTAACCTTGAAGAGTTGTGTTCTCCTTGGTGTAGATACTGCCTTCACCAATGCAGATTTTAACTACTGCACACTGCCTCTGTGTTTAGTTTTTAAGCTGGTTACCGCCCCTTTGCTACCATGCACACCATTCACACACACACACACACACACACACACCAAAAATATGGAAAATAAGAACTCAAGTTCTGTTCGTTCCTCACTCAAAATAGAGACTCATTGATGGACCCTTACTTCCCTTAAATTCTACCTCATAGAAACAGTACTTGCTCCCTCCCAACACCCCATTCAATATATAACTTGTGCTGTGAAAGAGCTGAAACAAAGACGGGGTGGATATTGTGAGTAGAGATGGGCACGACTCAAAAAAAATGGTGTTTCGTTTGTCGTTTGTCATTCAGGGGGTCCGTTTTGTTTCATTTTCGTTTTTCGTGAAATTTTTTTTAAAAAATCGTTTTCGTTTCATTACGTAACGAAACGAAAAAACAAAAATGAAAACAAAAAAAATTGCTCATTTCGTTAGCATTCATTACAGTTCAATGTATTTGCCGCAACACAAAACGCACGACAAATTTCTGGTGTTTCAGTTCGTTTTGTTTCGTTTTGGAGACAAACTTTGTTTTTCATTTTGTTATGTAACAAAACAAAAAAAACAAAAATAAAAATGAAAAAAATGCTCGTTTCGTGCCCATCTCTAATTGTGAGCATCAGTAGAAAGCAGATGTGCAAAGTTTTGTTTACAATTATGCTAGGTTTGCTTGTTCAATTCAGCTGATGTGTAGTTGAGGATAGAGGGTTGAGCTGTTCTTAACTGGCCAAGTCCAAGGGAAGCAGACATGTTTTCCCTTCAGAGAATTAGTGTGGAGCTCAGCTCTTGTTTGGTGGTGCAGATCGAGGTTCAGGAAATGGGCATCAATTTGCCCACAACCTAAGTGGGAAGAAGGATCATTCTGGGCTCATTGAAAAATTTCAGGGGATTACCTAGAATCGTTTGAGGAAGCTCCCCTGCCATTTGGATCCTTTAAGACCAAGGGGGCATGGTGTTTTGCTTTGTTTTGTTTCATTTTGTTTTGTAATGGAAAAAAATCATTACAGTAGGACCCCCTGTATCCACTGATTCATTATCCACTGATTCAGTTATCCACGGTTGGCAGAGGAAAAATAAACAAATAATTTAGCAGCCGCAAAACAAGATACAGTCAGAAAACAGCAGCTGTAAAGCAAGCTACTGTTGGAAAACAGCAGCCGTAAAGCAAGGTACTGTCACAAATAGCAGCTGTAAAGCAAGCTACTGTTTCAAAACAGCAGCTGTAAAGCAAGTTACTATCACAAAGCAGCAGTTTTGGGGACATTTTGGTGTTCTCTCTTATCCATGGTTTTCATTATCCACGGGAAGGCTTGGAACCAATCCCCAGCGGATACTGGGGTCCTACTGTACAAACAAAACAAAATGAAACTACCTACAGAAACAAAACGAAATGAAATGAAAGACTATTTCTCTGTTTTGTGCCCATCTTTACTGGATACCTGACAGTCAAGACTGTTACTTCGACCTCATAGGCTCTTTGCATATACTTGTGACAATAATATATCCTTGATATATTTAATAATATATCCACACTTACAACACCTTACAAAAAGATGGATATGGATTCCCCTACTATCCCTTTTAAATCACCTTTGCTCCTTCCCTTCTTTCCTCCGGGGCGCTAGTGCCATAGTGAAATGTTAACATGCAAAATCTCGGCATCTGTTGGGGCATTTGACCGGAAAAAGCAAGTATGTCAATGGCTGTCCCTCACTGTCACCACACATATGGATTTTCTGTGTTCAGCTCTGCCATCTGGTAAGTAGACCCAGTGTTGCTCCTCACTGAATAAGGACCCATGTACCTTATCATTTATCTCTCAACACACTGCTGCCCCTTTTTGCAAAAATCCACTTTTGCAAATGACTTTTGCAGCATTTGAAGGTGGAGTACAGTACTACTTTTTGAAACAGACCCGTGTTATTTCACCCACATACACCAAGGTGCTAAATATAAACTATGGGTATTTGTACACAACCCCTAAACTCCACCGCAAATGGCTCCCAGCTCTGGAGCTTAACATTGTTTCCCCACCAGCTCCAGAGTTTACAGAAAATTAAGTGCGGCCACGCCCACCTAAGCGCGTCCCAGCACACTTTTCAGGTGCCTCCTCTTGGAGGGTGATAAATCCCAGATCCAGATGTAAAGGAGTGAGTACCCGGCTCTCTTCGCTTCTGTTTGTTGTTGTTTTTTGCATCCCGCCCCTTTAAGAGAAGGAATCAGGACGATGATGGGGCGGGGAGGCTTGGACCGGCAAACGGAGGTGAGCCTGCATTCTTTTGTCCCCTTTTTTCTCCCTCCCCTCACACAGACAGGATCAAGGAAGTGCGGAGGGGTGGGGACGCAGGAAGAGCAATGAACCCCCAAGATCTCTGGTCCGAATTTAAGTGGCCAGCGGATCTTAGGGGTCGTGTGAAAAGGCCCTGTTATCTCTAAAGATTTGAAGCCCTCCCATAGTATCCCTCTGTCTCTGTTATTTCTTTTGTCTCTGTCTGTCTGTTTGTCTGCCTGCCTGCCTGCCTGCCTGCCTGCCTGTCGGTCGGTCGGTCTCTCTCTCTCTCTCTCTCTCTCTCTCTCTCTCTCTCTCTCTCTCTCTCTCTCTCTCTCTCTCTCTCTCTTTCTCTTTATCTCTCTCTCTCTCTCCTTCTCCCTCTCCCTCTCCCTCTCCCTCTCTCTCATTCCGTCTGTGCATGTGTGTGTATTTAGGGAGCACGATCCATATGTGGCAGCAGACCATAAAAGCCGTGCCAGTGGTTGACGGTATCATTTGCACATTTTCAAATTGTAAACTATCAGCTGAGAGCAGCAGCATTCTGAAAAGGCCACTTAACAGTATAATGAGAATATGGGTTAATTTCCCTGCCAGACCATTTCCCCTCATTTGCCACAATGTTTGTCAGGGGAGTAGATTAATTTGGTGACATTCGTTTTTCTTCATTGCAAATTTTGTCACTGGAAATGAGATGCTGGGACTTCTTTTTATGGCTTCCTGAGCGAGCATGGGGAGAGCAGTTGGTTTCTGGTCGACTCTCTTTGCATTCAAAGTGTCTGTTCTCTTTGAAGCCCCTGTCAGTAAGTCAAGCTGTTTGTAGCTTTAATGAGTCTTGGACCAGAATGATAGAAGTGCAGAATAATTGAGTTGGAAGGGCCCCACAAGGCTATCAAGTCCTACCTCCCACTCGAAGTAGGAATCCAAATCAAAGACCATCTGACAGATGGTGGTTGTCCAATTTTCTCTTGGAGCACTCACCACCTCTTGAAGTCATTGATGTCATTGGTCTAGTGCTCTAACAGTGGCCTCACTGCCAGATGGGTGGTATCAATCAATCAATCAGTCAGTCAAAAGAGAATCAGTGTTGTGCAAGTCCATGGCCATGTGGCCGGCATGGCTGCAAGGAAACACTGTTTTACCTCCCTGCTTTTTACGGTGGTACCTATTTATCTACTTGCATTTACATGCTTTCGAACTGCTAGGTTGGCAGGAGCCGGGGTTATTAGTGGGAGCTCGCTCCGCTATGTGGCACCCAGGATTCGAACTGCCGAGCTGCCGACTTTGCAGTCTACAGTTTCGGTGCCTTAGTCCACTGAGCCACCACGCTCAGATAAATAGTAGATAAATAGGTTCCATCATAAAAAGTGGGAAGGTAGACAGTGTTCCCTGCGCAGAACTGCATTCAACCATGCCAGCCACGTAGCCATGGACTTGCACAACACTGGCTCTTTGGCTTGAAAATGGAGATGAGCACCACCCCTAGAGTTGGACACAACTAGCACACATGTGCGGGGGGGGGAACCTGCGTCAAATTCTGATACAATGCTGCTTAAGGTTGCTCTCAGGCCTGGACATTGTGCCCCAATTGCATCTGTTACCAAAGTGTCACCTACAACAAGAAATGGGCACAAAATTTTGTTTCGCTTTTCGTCCCCCCTCCCCTCATTTCATTTCATTCATTACGGAATGATTTTTTTAAAAATAAATTGTTTTGTATTTCATTTTGTTTCTTATTTCTTATTTTGTATTTACACTGGTGCAGAAGTAAACCGGTCGATGTCCCTCCCCTCCCGCCAACCAGGTGGCATGTGGGGAAGCCGGTTGGTGGTTATTTTTATTTTTATTTTTCATGCCGACCAGCTGGCATGTGGCCCCGTGATCAGGGCTTATTTTTATTATTTATTTTGACAAGCACCGAGATCAGCGCTTATCAAAATAAATAATACAAAATGAAAAATGAAACAAATTTACATTTCGTTTCATTTTGTTTTTTTAGGGCACTTCATTTTTCATTTCGTTAGGAAACAAAATGAAAAACGAAACAAAACAAAAATTCTATCCTGCCCATCTCTACCTACAAGCTCCCTCAATTTTTAGAAAAATGCATCACCACTAACCACATGGAAAAAAGCTGATTTGAATGTTTGTGGCTTGAAAAGTAGAAGCCCCCAAGCCGTAGATAGGGGATAAAGTCAATTTGGGTCTAAAAAAGGTCTGGAATCAACCAAAAAGTTCTGGATTCAAATTAGCTTTTGTGTCATGCAGTCAGTAGAAAATGCTTTGAATGGGCCTGTTTTACAGGCGGTATATAAATCCTGTGGTATTTGTTGATGTAGTCACCTGGCACTTGGTGATGGCAGCCATCTCTTCCCTATGTGTTCTTTATGTTTATGGTTACACTGGCGGTTGCACAGAGGGGATGGAGTCGGCCAGTACAATTCTAAGATCCCCTCTGGTCCCATCTGACCCTGAATGCTGTGGATCTAGAGATTACAGCACTGGGGAAGGATGCTCTCGGAGGCCTTGCCCGGGCCACGGGCTGCGAATAATGCGGCTCTGGGACCTGGGTGTGGGGGAGGAAATTGGCTGGCCCTGGGAGCCTGACACCAGCTTAGGCATTCAGGGGGCATGATTCGCCTGAAAGCTCCCTGGTCGGAGGGGTCCCGGGAGAACCCCCTGTACCCGACACTAACTTGCGTGGCGGCAGGCCCTCAGTAAGTTATGTTTGATAAGGAAAGTTTTGTGAGTGTTGTGTTAATGAAGTGTGGCCCCCATTTTCACCCAGTAAGTTGTTTCATGTCTTAATTGGCCATGGGAGGGCAATGAAAATGTGTTCACCTCGGTGTGGCTTGGGTTGGTTTTCTCTTCATCACAAAAGCTGCAACAAGCAGAACAAGCATCATCATCCCCTGGCCAAACAACAGTAAGCAAGGTCACATTTATTTATTTATTTTATTTACACATTTTTTTTAGCAACCAAATGGCAGGCATACATGGGCATACCCAGTCCTATCCTTTCTTTCCTGCCAATTCAATTTTCACAAGTTTTAAGAATGCTCCATCTACCTGACACTGTTGGCAGGTGTGTGCGGGTGAGGCCTGGGCACGCCAGGGTCAAAAAGAGCTCTGATCACTTTTGGCTCTCGATAAAACTATTGCCTGCCCCCAATCTGAATGCTTGCTGCTTGATTCTGCCCTCCCGTCATTCTTTCTCACGTTCAAAAACTAGAAGGCATCTCTGCTTTGCTTCTGCTGGATCTCTTGTCCAGCTTTTCCCATTACGTGAACGACACTCCATCATTTTCCTTATTTGCATTTCTGCCGCTCCCGGTGACTGCACCGCTACCTGATGAGGCAAAACTACTGGACCTTGAAGCAGTTTGAGATTGTTAAGATGACACCCTAGTAAATCCACATTTGAAGTACAAGCTAATCAAATATTATTAGCTACCGCGTACTATAGCAACCTCCCCAGAGTTGCTGGGATTACAAACTTTCATTTCTTTCCCCTGGAGATACTAAGCTTTCATTAATAAACAGACAGGCGAGTTTCACCTCTGGCACGAGTCCCACAAAGTCAAAGGGTTTATATCCCACATTGGTCGGACCTAAACTATCCGTCATACCTGCATGGAAGAAGAAAAATGGGGGACGGAAGAATGATGCCACTAATTGCTTTCTCCCCTTCTAGATTCTCCTCCTCGTCTTTGACTTTTATCTGAAACATTTCCAAAATGATTGGTCCATTTGATTTCCCCCCCCCCATCCTTCATATTCTTGATCCATTATACTGAGCTCTCCGCAAGAAAGCTGGGATTCAATCCAGCCAGAAGTTTGTTTGGGCAGCTCATTAACAAGAAATGAGGTTGTACTTACCATTTTTGAATTGTCAATAGGAAACGTTTGCTCTTCCATACAGAGCTGCCTCCTGCACATAGAAAACAATGCAATATCGGGAGATTGTCTGTCTGACTGTCTGTCTGTCTGTTTGTTTGTTTGGATAACTCATTGAGTTAGGCATCTGGCTATGGAGCCAGAGGTTAGGATTTTGATTCTATACTGTGTTTTCAAAGAAAGAAAGAAAGAAAGAAAGAAAGAAAGAAAGAAAGAAAGAAAGAAAGAAAGAAAGAAAGAAAGAAAGGTCCAGCCTGTGTGTGTGTGTGTGTGTGTGTGTGTGTGTGTGTGTGTGTGTGTGT
>JAHTLZ010000227.1:820441-839981 GCA_023846285.1 Phrynocephalus versicolor
GTGTGTGTGTGTGTGTGTGTGTGTGTGTGTGTGTGTGTGTGTTGTGTCGTTACAGTCATGACCGACTCTTCGTGACTCCATGTCCATGGAGTTTTCTTAGCAGGAATACTGGAGTGGCTTGCCATTTCCTACTCCAGGCGCCTACAGCACCTGGTATTCCCTGGTGGTCTCCCATCCAAGTACTAACCAGGGCCGACCCTGCTTAGCTTCCGAAATCAGGCAAGATCGGATGTTGTTAGGGCATCTAGGCAGCTCCCCAGCCTGTGTAGCCTTGTAAAAACATTTCAGATTTCCACCTTCCCTCCATATATCATCAGGGTCATATGTGGCTGGTGGCATTGTGTGCCTTGCATTTAACTAGGTCTACTGTTTCAGAGCATCGCCAGAAGAAAGGAATGGTAAAGCCCTTCTGAGTACTCTCTACCTAGCAAACTCTCAAAAGAGTTACCATTAATCAAAATGGATGTCATGACACATTGTTTTGTTGTTGTTGTTGTTGTTGTCGTCGTCATCGTCATTGTCATTGTCCATCTTTTAAATCACATCTGATTTCCTTACAAAAGAATCTTTCAGTACACACTTCCATTTTTCTTGACTATACAGAGTACTGTAATTTTCCAATATCTTTGCTACAAACTAGAAGACTACCTACCTTCAAGAAAGCTTGGCCAACCCAACTAATGGGGAAACAATGCTTCGGTGTAATTTGAAGAAAAGACAAGTGATGCTACACTGGTCCGGGGCTTTTCAATGAACTTCCATTGCATCATTTCAATGCAACCGATACAAGTGGTTTGTTGAGAAGCACTGGCCCCACAGAGAAGCCTCTTCACCAAGCAGGTCTTCCCTGCATCCCATGATTTAGGCCAGGAGGGGGAAGGAGTGCCCTATACAAGGGCGCTTCTCCCTCTTCCCAGGCAAACATCCCACCCACCCACTGTAGAAACTAGTGTGAGTCTAACTGGTCACCTTCAAAGGGGGGGGGGTGGATGGGATTTTTTGCCCCAACCTCTGGATTGGCTGTTGGAGATTAGGGATTTTTTTGTCAATCCCACTCTGGCGTAAGGGAGGGTGGCAGTATTTATTTATTTATTTATTTATTTATTTATTTATTTTTACAACTTATATGCCGCCCACTACCCAAAGGTCTCTGGGAGGCTTACAATCAAAGAATTAAAACAATTAAAACATCAAATAGTGGGTCTTTGCTGTTGGGGGTGATGGTACGAACATTACTAGCCATTGCAGCACTCTTTAAGACCATGTGGCAGTGGGGTATTGACTCGCCTAGAATTGAGATTTTTGAGGTCCCCTGAGACCTTGGAGTTAAAACTGTTTTCTGCATTAGGGCAGCCCCCACCTTACATCAATTGCAATTGGGTTATTCAATAAAGTGTGGCTCAAGTTAACCCCCTCACTTGCATCTCACCTCTTATTCTATTTTTTGAAATTATATATTTTATTTCCAATACAGACACATTGGGGAAAGGGTATAGGGAAACATAAAAAAAAAAATACAGAGAGGTGCGAGTTGGTAGTGTATCTAATGGCCAATAGTGTAAATCTTTCTACACATCTAAACTTACTCATATTTATCATGAAGTATATACAATAGTGCTTTTTCTTAGTTTTCTAGATTTTGTTATTATTTTCTCTCTTCATCTGTATATAGTATTTCCCCCAGACTTTATGGTGATCATCCTTCCTGGAAACATTTAAGCATTCTGATAATTCATCTATCTCTATTGTTTCTAGGATTTTAAACATTCATTCCTGTTCAGATGGTATTCCACATTCCTTCCAGTACCTGTCAAAGACTAATCTTGCTGCGGTTATCATATGAATAGCCACATATATTTTCCCTTGTTCTATTGATTCAGGCATCATGTTCAAGAAGTATGTCTAAAACAGCTTCTACCATTTGTTTGCCTAATACCCAAAATAATCTTGTTTTTCCATCTCACCTCTTATTCTAAGATGGGTGGGCAAAGGGAGCTTTGAGGTATTTTCATGTTTATTTTGTTTTTGCTTTTGTTTTTGGTGTTTTTTGTTTGTTTTGTTTTGTCATTCTGCCTCACCAGTCTTCCCTCAGAAGAGGGACCAAGGGTCTTACCAACAATTTCAAAACACCACTATCAAAACAACTAGAAGTTGAGTCATGGCAACTGGACTTCTTTTCTTGAGAAATTGAAAGATTTCACTGCTCATCCAAGAAACTTTGTCAGTCTGACAAACTGCTTGGATGAGTAGCAAAATGTTTTGAGAATCTTCACCGACATAAGTATCAAATCAAATTGTTATTGTTCTAATTTTATTGTAATTTTGATGTTTTAATTGTTTATTTTGATTGTGAGCCACCCGGAGACCTTTGGGTAGTGGATAGCATACAAGTTTTATAAATAAATAAATAAATAAATAAATAAATAAATAAATAAATAAATTACTATATCGCAAACAAAGGTATTCATTAATCATTCTAAAGGATGACAAAATCTCTTCAAAATTCTTTTTGAGAATTTAAAAGAGAAAAAATGACAACTGCTCCATTAAAAACCCCTTTACTTATTAAAATACTTCCTTTAAAATGGGTGTTTCGCATTCACTCAGAGGTGGCACCATAGCTTCCCTGCCTTGACTGATCTGGGAGCTTCCTCTAAGTGAGAGGTGGGGGCTAAGTTCCACCATACACTTTTTTTGAGGTCATATTTGGCAAAAATATGAACTGAAATATGATATGCAATCTCTTTGTGACCCATCAACTATACCTGTGAGAACACATGCAGAAAAATAGAAAGGCTTTCTCTGAATACCTTAAAACCTGTGGAGGCTCACATCGAGAGACACTGGCCCTCAAATAATCTGGGCCCAAGTCATTTAGGAATTTGTAAATCAAACCGACTCAGGTGCTAAGGTCATCAGGCGAGGCCCTTCTCTCAATCCCACCACCCTCACAGGTACGTCTCGTAGGAACCCATGAAACGGCCTTCTTGGCTGCTGTGCCAAGACTCTGGAACTCCCTCCTGCTAGAGGCCAGGACTGCCTCATCTCTGTTGTCTTTCCGGAAACAGGCAAAGACCTTTCTCTTCAGGCAAGCTTTTCCTGAATGATGGACAACCATGTGTATTTTGTATGAATCTATGGGTTCACATAGAGTTTGTGTTTATAACTACTTATAACCGTGTTGCTTTAATGTAATGTTGTCTATTAATGCTGTAAGATGTCCCTCAATTCCTTGTTCTCAAATACTTGAACACGTCTTAATTGTACTGGACCGTATATTATCCCTCATTACTGTAAGCCGCCTTGGGTCCTTTTTCCAAGGAGAAAGGCGGGGTAAAAATACTCTAAAATAAATAGAATAAATAAATAATAAATTTTGACTTGTACCCAGGAATAGAGTAATGAAGGGGTTGTAAGAAGGAAAATCTATTCTTCCTGAAAACAATCCTGTTCTAAATTCCAGCTGCAGCTTTCTAGACTTGCTAAAGTTTCCAAAGGCAGCCCCATGTAGACTGCATTGCAGTAATCCTGATGTGTAAGAGCCCTGCCGCACTTAGGTTTTGAATCGCTTTTTGCTTAAAGTCAAATCGTCTTAAAAATCACCTACCACATTTCCAATTGCTTTTTCTGTGGAGCCCCCTTGGCCACGCCCCTTTTCGGCCACTGTGTTGGTTTTTCTTGCGATGGCCACCAGGGGTGGTGTTTTTTAGAACCGATTTCTAGACCGCTTTTTGAAGCAATTTGACTCATACTGCGAACACCATGCACCTTTTTTTCCAGGTTTCCTCCTCCGTATGCCTTATCCTGCCATCAGAAAGGCCAAAAAAGAAATCCTCCTGCAGTGTAATCATTTTATGGAAACACCTATAATACAGGTAAGCCACAGAAGTAGGCTATCAAAATCACTGTGCCACGTTGTAAGTAATCTAAGGGAGAACTGGAAAATTAACTACATTACTTTGAATGGAAGAACAATGGCATGACTTTATCCTAAAAAACCAATTTCTGTAATTGAACCAGATAATGGGGAAATGTCAGACAAAATCGGAACAAAAAGCGGTTTAGCAAAGTGCAGACGGGAAACTGGTTCTTGAGAAAATGCCCAGGTGCGGAATGCTGAATAGCTTCAGTGACCATGTGACCAGGGGAGGGCAAAAGGTGATTTAAAACAAAAAGTGGTTGCTGTTTGAAGTGCGGTAGTGGTCTTATTAAGGCTTGTGGAAGGGGGAAAAAAGTGGGAGAGTCTCTAAAACTCAGAATGGCTTTGTGATTCTATTCCAAAAAAGAACAGCCACCAGATTGCAAGGGCTTGATCCATGTGTGCGGATTGGTTCAATTATCTCAGTAAATGACAGATCAGCAACATTTCTGCCAAGGAAGTGTGCATCTCTTCAAAGCTGAGCATTTTGAGCATCTTCCTCAGCAACAGAATGGAACACCAAATCAAAGGCAGAGACAAACGGACACATGCGCATCCACCACTCTGCTGTGAAGAATCTGTCTGTTGTCAGGGACGCGCATCGCAGGAGAGAAGGGCATCTGGCAGATGCGATTCACTTGTGAATCCTCCCGCTGAACTTTTTCCAGGGCTGCCGCTTCGGTCATTGCAATGTGATCTTCGGAGCTGTGCAGATTTTTATATGCATAGGGCTGTCATAAATAAATCATAGGGAAATGTAATGAGAAAATATGTAGCAAGAAATAAAGCAAACCCCGATACAAGAACATCAACAGTGCTTTATAATTCAATTCAGTCAAGGGCTGCATAAGGAGAAGCGGCACCGGGTGGTGGCGAGAGAGGTCGGTGATTTGTGTGTGGCACATTATGGAATTTTGAGAACTGGGGAAGTTTATTGCAAGCTAATGCATTATTAAAATGTAGATGGAACCAATTAAGAAAGCACATTTCAAATCTCAAATAAATAAATAAATCATAGGTCACTGAGGATCTAGGAGACGTCAGGGAGTGAAGTCAAGGAGAATTACTGGTGCCCTGTTCCTCTCTGCTTCTCACTCTTAGGTTGCCTTCATTGGAAAGTTAGATTAAGAAAAGAGCCTCTTTTATTTTTCAAGTTCCAAGGGGAATGAACGGTGGCGTAATTTCTTGTATCAGTGATATTTTCCTGCTAGTTGAAGCTATTTACCAGTTGAATATTTATGGATGACCTTGGGACAATGGTAAGCTTTTAGAGGACATTTTTTTTTAAAAAAAATGTTTTATGCTTGCTTTCATACACATGGCGTCCAGGAAGATCCTTCCTGTGAGCACTGCATTTATCTGTATTTCAGAGTAGACTCTGTTTTCAAACTAGGTGTTAGGTTCCATCAAGTTCAAGCCATCTTACAACAACTTTAAATGTGCTTGCCAAGATGACCAAGATATTTCAGGACATGTCGAAGGATTTGAGTTGGAGACAGAGGTCGGGAGATTGAATTTCTATTTTGACCATTGGCAGAAGAGTCAGTGTGGCCTTGGACAAGCTGAAGAGTGCCAGGATTCCCCTAATGTTATTTATATGTGTGTAGTTTTCACAGGTGCATGGGGGGGGGAGGGGAGGAACATATTATCCAGTTTCCTCTAGTGCAGTGGTTCTCAACCTGTGGGTACCCAGTTGTTCCTGGACTACAACTCCCAGAAATCCCTTCCAGCACCGCGAGTGGTGGAGGCTTCTGGGAGTTGCAGTCCAGGAACACCTGGGGACCCACAGGTTGACAACCACTGCTCTAGTGGCTATTTCTGATACTGAATCATAGAATCGTAGAATCATGGAATCATAGAGCTGGGAAAGAACTGCCAAGATCACTCTTTCAAGCCAGGCAGACTATCTGCAGGTATGGACCCCGAGGGACGCCTGGAAAGCATCAACAAGGAACCGAGCCTTCTCGGTGGCCACACCTCACCTGTGCAACCAGGTTCCCCAAGAGATTCGCCTGGCGCCCTCACTACAAGCCTTCAAGAAATTACTGAAAACCTGGCTTTATAGGTTGGCCTTCCCTGATCATTCTGTTTCAACCAACTTATGTAAATAGGACACTGTTATTTTAGCCCGCCTTATGATAATTTTCTATTAGTTATTTATTTTTTCCATTTGTTCTTATTTTGAATTGTCAAATCATTTTGATTTATTGCATTTGTGCTTATTTGCTTATTTGTTCTTTTTATTATGATGATTTGATTATTTGGTCTGATTGATTAGGTTTTTATTTACTATTTTAAGGTTTTTAATCTGTTTTTGTATTTTGTATATGTTTTTAAACCGCTCAGAGTAGTTTTTTTGCTAGATGGTTGCAGTATATAAATCAAATACATAAATAAATAAAATAAAGAACTCAAGGGCCAACCAGTCCAAACCCCTGCCATACAAGAACCCCCATCAAAGTACTCCCAACAGATGGCCATCCACCCTCTGCTTGAAATCCTCCAAATAAGGAGACTCCACCCCCAATGGAAGCCTATTCCACTGCCAAACAGCTCTAATTGTCAGGAAGTTCTTCCTAATGCTAAAATCGAATCTGTGTTCCTATAGTTTGAAACCATTGCCCCGAGTCATAGTCTCTGAAGCTGTGGAAAACAGCCAGTCCCCTCTGCAATATGACAACCTTTCAAATATTTAAACTTTGCTAACATATATACTGCACCATGAAAATATTGGACAAGTATAGAAGACAAGGCAAAGCAATGTTTTGCTTGGTGTTTGGGACTGAGACCATAAAGACATAAAACTTGAATAATTCAAAGTGACTGGAGATGTGTCTTATTAGGTCGCTACCGGACTTCAAACAGCAACCACTTTTTGTTTTGAATCGCCTTTTGCGGTCATGTGGTCACTGAAGCGATTCAGCATTCCACACTTGGGTGTTTCCTCAAGAACCGGTTTTCCCATCTGCACTTTGCTAAACCGCTTTTTGTTCTGATTTCGTCTGACATTTTCCCATTATCTGGTTCAATTTCGGAAATTATTTTTTAGGACAATGTCATGCCGTTTTTCTTGAATTCAAAGTAATGTAGCTAATTTTCCTGTTCTCTCTTTAGATTACTTACAACATGGCACATTGATTTTGATAGCGTACTTCCATGACCGGAAAAAGCAAAACAGGAAGTAGAAAGACCAGAGAAGTTACCAGAAGTGATTACACTGCAGGAGGATTTTTTTTATTTTTTTTTTGGCTTCTCTGATGGCAGGATAAGGCAGACAGAGGGGGAAACCCAGAAAAAAAAGTGCAAGGTTTCCACAATTTGAGCCCAATAGTTTCAAAAAGCGGTCTAGAAATTGGTTTTTAAAAACACCAGCCCTGGTTGCTGTCACAAGAAAAACCGACACAGCGGCCAAAAAGTGGCGTGTCCAAGGGGCCTCCGCGGAAAAAGTGATTGGAAGTGTGGCAAGTGATTTTTAATGCAATTTGACTTTAAGCAAAAGGCAATTTAAAACCTAAGTGCGGTAGGGCTCTTAACAGTAAGTAGTAAATACTGATCATTGAACAGAGAAAAAGTAATGTTATAACTAGAGATGGGCACGACTCAAAAAAATTGTGTTTCGTTTGTCATTTGGTCGTTTAGGGGTCCGTTTCGGTTCGTTTCCGTTTTCATGAGTTTTTTTTGCAAAAAAAATCATTTTTGTTTCATTACGTAACAACCCAAAAAAACAAAAACAAAAACAAAAAAATTCTGTTTCGTTACCATTTAGCACAATTCAGTGTGTTTGCCGTAACGAAAACGAAGCGGTCGACAAAATTTTTCGTGTTTCGGGTCATTTCGTTTCATTTTGGAGTCAAAATTCATTTTTCGTTTCGTTACGTAACGAAATGAAAAAACCAAAACGAAAACGAAAATTTCGCTGAGTCGTGCCCATCTCTAGTTATAACTAGTAGACATTATTCTGGTACTGAACTGTAACTTTCTTCTGTCCTTTTCACCCAAAGGTGATCTCTTTGTGGAGATGATGTCCTTTTTAACTAGTTCATCCCATACTCTTTCCCTGCATTTAGTGAAAGAGCCTTGGTAAGCAAGAGTTTTGCCACACAACCTGGGCCATCCTGTTAGAAGAGTCGAGCAAAAGTTTTGCCACTTGACTCTGCCGAACCTGTGGAAAGTTTCCAGTTTTCAGGAATGTTGTTCTCACTTGCTGGAGCAGATGGTCTTTGAATTTTTACTCCATAGTTCTGTAACAGATGACAATCCTGTCCCACATAGCCACCAAGCATCTGTTATTCCATCCACACATCCATTCTCCCATTCTTTTGACTCAGGAACACACATGAAAGAAGACTCCTGAGAATATCCTTATCTCTGTTCTCTGAGTTGAGTAAAACGTTATGTGAAATGGCTTCAGGGTCCAACTTCTCTGCTCTTCTCCCTACCTGACGCATGCCTACCTTCATGCACTTACTTTCCTTTCAAAACTATCAGTGGAGGTTGGCTCCCTATCTCCATATGCAAACACTCTGACATTTCCCCAGGCCATAATCGGCAGAGACTTCCATGCAAAAAAATAGCATTTCGAAAAATAAACTGGAAGAGGAAAGAACAGTTTCCAGAGGGCTAAAAGAAGCAAACAGTGCCAAACCTGAATAGCCTAAGGACTTTTTTATTTTATTTTATTTTATTTTATTTTTATTTGCCTCACACCATCTCACTCACTCTCTCTCTCTCTTGAGGGAAAAATATTTTTGTCTGGAGTGTTTCAAGCAAGACATCACAGAAATCAACTTTAAGAAACATGGAGGAGAACTGAATCTACAATAAATAGATGGCTGTGTTTTTTTAAACTAGCTGTCATTCTCCATCACTTGTATGGATAAATAGTAATCACACAAATGGAATGGAAAAGGAGACTCATTTGCTAGTTCCATTTTTTTCATTTATTTATTTTATTCACTGATGTTACCTATATATTGCCTTGTACCCCATAGAGGTCCCATGACAGCTTAAAAACACTATGAAAACCAGATGACACATTCTAATAAACCCCTTTAAGCATGAATTAAATGTCTATCAATATTATGTCTATCAATTATTAAAATTGACGAGAATGGAAAATGATGAACAAGGAAAAAGCAGTGTGCTCCCCAAAATTGCACAAAGGGCAGAGCGTGTGGCAGCTTTTTTGGACCACTAAAACTAAAACAAATTGCAAGCTTTCGTGGAGAAAATTCCACTTCTTTCCACTTAGCACAACTTCTTATGGACAGGGCAGGAGGAAAAATGGAGCAGAGTGTAAACGTGCTTAAACCATGCTGTACAAATGCTAAAGTCCGCAGCCTTGGGGGAACTGAAGTCGACCCTCACAGACTTGTTCCACCAATGTTTTGACTCTTGTTCACAATATTTCTGCACTGTCCACAAAGGGATTGTGCTAAGCCTGGAGAAGAGGCATATTTCTCCAGGAAGCTTGGAGGTTTTTTGGGTTTTCCATGGTCCGATGAAAACGATCACACTCTCTCACATTTGTGGTAAAGAGAGAGTGTCCTTGACTGCCTTCTTCAACCTTGGACTGGTTTTCTTAGGCAGAGCTTAACCAGGACAATGCCACTTCTTCCTTTGGTTCTGAGTATCGTAAGCCCTGCTGATTTGTTACGTATGTGAAAAGATTTCTCACCATTTCACTAGGAGTGAGGAGGTATGAAAGCCTACAATGTACACATATTGAATCAATTAATCTTTCCTTAAGGAATGTTGCTCAAATCTCTCCCAGAGTCTCTTCAAAATGGGACCCATCCCTTCTGTAATTTTGTTTCTTTTCCATTTATGTGTTGCTATAAGCAATACCTAAATGGGAAACACATCAAGAACTTATTTTCTGTTTCAGCTTCCCACCCCCTGCCCAGCCCCACTTCCTGTTTCAATCCTGAATTAATTAGCTAGAGGCCAATGTCTAATGGACCTTCCTTCCTTCCTCACTCTATCATTCATTCCGACAAAAGCACCTGTGGTGAGGCCTTCAGAAAGCAGGAAGGCACTAAGCCAGTTGTAGATTAAATACACACCCTCTGGCACCCGCTTATCTCCTTCGTGTGTGCGTTCCTAAAGATGCAGTGGATGGATTACTACAGGGAGCGCATTTCCTGGGAGACTAATCAGCACAGCTCTAACTGGTTTTAGATTTGCTGGAGGAAAATTGTAGGGAACCCAAATTCCATCTCTTAGGAAGTGTATTAAAACAGCTGAGATTTGGCTATTCCATGACATTATTAATTATCCCCCAAAACAGCCCAACAAGACGCCCTGAGCTGTGGGTAAAACAGGGAGAAAGTAGTGCTGTCAATGTTGGGAGCCATTCACTCTCTCTGAGATAGCATTAAGGATGTGATCAATACTAACAGGTTTACTCATCCTTAGGTTGTGGGTGGTGGTGAAGGTATGTCAATATCCTGAGATTCCCATCAGACAAATGGTCAGCTCCTGTGCTGTTGCTTTGCTTCTGAACTAGAGTGACCCACACTTTCCCCTCAACGTGAGAAGGGGGGCAGAGCTGATGCTGTCAACCGAAGGTCTCACTCCAGGTGTGCTCCAAAAGGCTGCATGAGTGGGTCACCCATGCCTGCCCTGTTCAGCTCAGGAGATAAGGCAGCCCTATTGGGGAAGGAGACCCTTATTTGGGGATCCCATCCTCCAACAGAACTCTTTGCAAGGCATCTGGCCTCAGGATGTGGGGCAAACAGATTAATAGGAACCTGGATGTGGGGCTTGAGACTCAGGACTTGGAACCAAAGATTTAGCCTAGGCATTTTCCAGGTTTGAGTCAGGGCAACTAACGAATTTCCAAGCGTGTGAGATGATCACTGTGCAGGCAAAAGTGAGACAAGGAGCATTATTTTTCTCCCCAAACACTGCAGTTTGTGCAACTTACAAATCACACACCATTCCCAGGATTTCCTAGGTATAGAGTACGCAGAAATTATTTAACTCCTTGGCAGTTATTTCACGTCTGTTTTGTCTCTGTTAGTGTTGTGCTTAGGAAGAGTACAAACTAATGTTACTTCACGACCGTCGTGCTACTACTGAAATTTGTCTCAACCACACACCCTGGAATGGGTGCTAAGTGCGACAATCCTGTACCTGGTGCTGGGGTAGGGTTTCCCCTTGTCACTGTTTGTTCCCGCATTCTGTTCCAAGACAAGCCACCGTGTAGTGATGACTGTCAAACAACAAAACATTTGTTTCTCTCAGAAAACTGTACCCTTTTTTTGTTTTTTTGTTTTTCACTTTTCAGAAGTGAAATATTGAAAAAGAATTTTTAAGCTCCTCCCCCCAAAAAAATGAAAAAGGAAGCTAGACAAATTCAGTGTTTGTCACGGTACAAGACTGTGAGGTAGCACTTGTCACAAGTCAAGTTATCATGACCATGGGAAGATTGAAACAGGGACAAAACCACGTGATCGTGACCAACGCTGTCATGGTACTACAAAACTAGTCATGGAACAAAGAAGGACGTGAAGTAACCACTTTTCTGAAGCAACTTGGGATTGTGCAGGGTGTGTCTTCTTCCATGGGGTGCATTGGGGAATTGAACTCCCAACCTCCAGCTCTGCAACCAAATACTCTGCATTTCTTTTCAGAAGTAAAGGCACTCACACATCACAAGAACGGAACAAGTGGGCTTGCTGCTTAAAGGCACGGTGGCTTGATTTACAAAGCTGTAGGCATGGGATTTTCCAAACTCAAAGAGAGAAAGAAAGAAGTAGTCTTTCTCAGCTGTCTGCCATCTGCTTCAGGCAAAAAAAAAAAAGGCTTCTCTGAGACATGATGAAGGTAGAGCAAATGGCTGGGTGGAGCTAAGCTCACTGGAAACTGCAAGGCATTACGAGCCTGAGAGTTTCTCTGACTATTACGATCCATGTAGGGTGCCTCTCAGGAAACTACCACCCCACAATACTTTGTACTTCAGAGAGCTTAACCCTGCCTGGCCACCTCTTCTGTTTTCATTGTGCCCAAGAGAAACCATTATTCACAGATATTGGAAAGGATCGTTTGGGTTTCGGCTAAAATATCTGGAAAGCTGGTTGTGGAATTCCTGCACATTTTCATGGCTATGTTTAGAAAAAATAGTAAAATCCAATGACGAGTGACTGGGAGCAGTGGAGACTTGATAGCTATTCGGGGGACTGTGGGAGGAACTGTTATTGTTCACGATGGAGTGATGGCATCTGGCCTGGATGCCTTCAAAAGGGGATTGGACAGATTCCTGGAGGAGAAGTCCATCACAGGTAACAAACCATGATGGAGATATGTAATCTCCAGGCTTAAAACCAGGGTACTTCAAGGGCCCGATGCAGGGGAGTGGTATCAGGAGACAGATATCTAGTCTCATGCGCTCCCAGATGCATCTGGTGGGGCCACTGTGAGATACAGGAAGCTGGACTAGATGGGCCGTTGGCCTGATCCAACATGGCTCTTCTTATGTTCTTATGTTCTTATGATCAACGTAACTCATACTAAGCGTTGGATACATAATGACAGCTGCTTGTATTTATGGGGGACTTGGCGATGATGGGGATTGTCATAGTGGGTGTGGGCTCTATAATGTAATACCACTGAACATGTAATGGCCATTTTGGGGTTTGGAAAAGAGCGGTCTGCAGATGTGCTTGTCTTCCAATCTGTGGGGCTAGACCACGTAGCCTTTCCGATTCTCTCTCGCTGTTATAATCAGGGTCATCTAAGCAGCTCAGGGCCAGAAATATCAATCCTTTGTGTCCTCTCTGAGGCCTTGTTGCTCTTGATATTTTCCTGTACCGATCTATAGCAGGGGGACGGAGGGAGAGAACAGACATCCCCGTCAGCCTTTTGCCTCCCTTTTGTCAGCACCAGCACCTGCCGCATGTCCGGAGCCGAACAGCCAGGAGGCAAAAGTGGAGGAGGATATATGTGAGGAATCCTCCAAGTGAACTTTTTTTCTTGCTCTTCTGTCACCAGGGCCCTGTGCGATGGCAGGCAAACGTCTTCTGCTGCCTGAGTGGCTTTATCAGAAGGTCAGCCGTGCCCCCAGGCTTGAGTAAGTGAGAATCAAATGGCTTAGAAGATAAAAAAAGGCCAGAGAAAATTATTTGTCTTGTTATGTCAAAGCTTCCGTAGCACAGGGAAGGAGCGGCTTAGTCTCAATGCTAGGGCTTAGCTGAATAAATTAGGGACTTAGACGTGTTATAGATTAGCTCGCGAAAGTTGGCTAGCTCACTTTGTGTTCACTTTCACTGCCGTCCAAAGGATCTCCGTTACAATGCTTACCTTTTGCTCGATCGCATAGGGGTATGGTGGGTACGCAGTGTCCCAGAGAACATTGGGGAAGTCCTCTTTTCAGGTGGAGAACTGCTTCCAAATAGGTAGCCCATGAAGTCCCACAGGCGAATAACATTCAGAACTAGAGATGGGCACGAAACGAACAATTTTTTGTTTCTGTTTTCGTTTTTGCGTTTCGTTACGTAACAAAACGACAAACAAATTTTGTCTCTAAAATGAAACGAAACGAACAGAAACACTGGAAATTTTGTCGTGCGTTTCGTTTCCGTTACTGCAATAGGAGTGATTTGCTTAAAATCCTAAAAAAAAAAATCAGAAAAATTGAAATAAATGGTAATGAAATGGTAACAAGATGAACGAAAATGAAAATGAATTTTTTTGCAAAAATTCGTGAAAAATGAAAACAAACCGAAATGGACCCCCCCAAACGACAAACGACAAGCAAAATGCCATTTTTTTTATTTATTCAGAACCAATCTTGTCCTTTCTCCAAGTCAAGCTAAGAGAATGGTGGACAACTGCTGAGGGTCCTGAAACTACTCCATTTCCTCCTCTTTTAATACTGCATTCCAGAGGCAATTGGAATGTTTCTTCTGTTTTCAAAAATGATATTGTGCAGAGGAAGGGAAATATGTGAGTGTATGAAAGAGAAACCGTTTAAGCAGAGCAATGGACTTCTCCAGGAATGCAATTCTTTCAAGATGATTCCCCCTCCCCCAGCTATGCAGGATCTATGGAAGAAGCTGGTGTGTGTGGCTATATAAAAAGGCCCATGAGGCCACAAGGGGACTGAGGCCTATATAATATCTACTAGGGATGGGCAGGAAATAAAAAATGAAATGCCGTTTCATCTTTTCATTACGTAACAAAACAAAACGAAATGGAATGAAACGAGGAAGTAGCATTTTGTTATATGCAAACAAAATGGTCATTTTCCCATTTAAACAAACTGTTTCATTCCATCGTTTTGGGGCTCCTGGTGAGCTGTCAATTTCTACTAAAATTCATAAGAAATGAAATGAAACAAAACAAGGGTGAGCACAAAACAAAACATTGAATTGCCACGTGGATGGATATCAGCATCTCCATTGAAAGAGAGCTTTCCCTGAGATAAAGTGCCTCAGTGAAAGTTAACTCTTTCCAATCTGATATATATTCTGGAGGGAAAAACAGGAAGGTGGAAGGTGCTTATATCTTCTGATAAAGCTTCCCTGTGCATACTTTTAGAAGGTATTTAGATTTAGGGTTGTGAAGAACATTTGCTAAATCCTTCTATTGAGCAGATGATCAATGCTGGTATGTTTAGGGCTGGGTATGGGGCATAGACAGAACATGGACCAGAATTGGCCATGTTGGCCATGTTCCATTTCCCACTGATGTATTTATTTGAAAGAACCCAATATAACTATGGAACAATGTTATGATTAAGAAACAATCAAACAAACAAAAAACAGTCCTGATGAAGAAACATGGGCATTTGTGCATTTTATATGTTTTATATGTTTTATATATTTTTCCTACTGTTTTACACATAATGGCCAGAATCTTTTTCATATTTGGCCGAGGTTTCCTTGACTTCCCATTGGTAATTGCAGCTGACTCCTGGGTGCATCCTGGTTGTGTGCTTATTCACATGATCCACTTGCACAACTCTGATGTGAGGAATGCTCATTGGCCAGTGTGATGTTATGGGGGAGGAGTCCCCTTTTATATGGTCCTCCTCCCTGCTCCCCTTGCAGGGCTTGGCTATCGTCCTAGTCTCACACCTATTCATGTGAGAGGGCAAACCAGCCCCGCACTCTGGAGGATACCCAGGTGCGGAGCAACAATTAGATCAGAGATAGAGATTCTGACCAGTCCAAACAATTAATTTATGTGTGTTTCGGAATTACCTCTGAGCAGTTTAGAATTAAGTTTAGAGGAGTGACAAAGTGCAGAGAAGAGACTTTTGCTCAGACCTCAAGAGGTGGCGAGTACTCCAGTCATGGAGGCATTCAAGAGAAATTTGGGAAACTACCTAGCAGATACCCTTTCATTTGTATTCCTACATGGAGCAGGGATTGGATCTGATGGCCTTGTGGGCTCCTTCCAACTTCATCATTCTATGATTTGCATTTTAAAGAGCTTGAATTTCTTCTCCATCACTAACTACAATCCCCATAGTACCCTCCCCCTCCTTTTTAAAATACCCCACCTTCGTGTACCTGTGACTTTTCCCTTTATTTTTAAACTGCATATCATTCATAACACATCCTAGTAAATAACTATATAGGAGAAGATGGAAATGTTGAATAGACATGCACAGAGGAACAACTGGTTCCATCTGAGCATCTCTCCCTCATCACACTTGATGAGATACAGGATCAGGTGCATGTAGATGAACAGGCTGCAGGAGAGAGGCTCCTTGTACTAGGTGATTCAATTATTAGAAATACAGAGGGATGGATTTGTGATGCACATGATAACTGTATGGTGACTTGCCTGCCAGGTGCAAAGGTTGCAGACATCACGAGAAATCTGATTAGCTTATTAGAGAGAAGTGGGAAGGAGCCAGCTGTCATGGTACACATTAGTACCAATGATGTCGGGAAGGCAAAGTGGTCAGTCCTGGAAGCCAAATTCAGGTTGTTAGGTAGAAGATTGAATTCCGGACTTCCAAGGTAGTATTTTCAGAAGTGCTGCCTGCTCCTTGTGCAGGGCCTGCCAGGCAGACAGAACTCAGAAGCCTCAATGCATGGATGAGGTGATGGTGTCGAGAGAAGGGTGTCAGATTTGTCAGGAACTGGAGAACATTTTGGGACAGGGTCACACTTCAACCATGATTGGAGCAGACTGCTGGCACTCAACATCAAAAAGGCTGCAGAGCAGCTTTTAAACTGATAACTAGGGGAAAGCCAACAGGAGCTGAGTGGCATCCAGTTTGGAACACCTCATCTGCGTAGAAGGAGTTTGGAGAGGGTAAAGAACCACAAAGTGATGACATAGTAGGTACTAGGACTGGGAGAAAAATGGGATGTGGTAGTTTGTCAACTGGAATTAAAAGCTGCTGGGCGGAAAGAACAAAGTAGCAGCCATTCTTGGGGGACCCACTGTACAAGTGCTTCTACATGCATCTGATCCTATATCTCTCTATCTGCTCGAATCCTCTGAGCAGAGATGGGAGAACTCGAACATTTGGCAGTTAGGGATAACATTGATATAATAGCCATAACAGAAACCTAGTGGAATGCAGAGAACCAGTGGGATACAGTAATCCCAGGCTATAAACTCTATAGAAGGGATAGAGAGGGGCGGGTTGGAGGGGGAGTGGTCATCTACGTCAAAGAAGGGGTAAAATCCAGCAGAATGGAGATTGATGGTGGGTCTGACTCCACCATAGAATCACTGGGATAAACTACCAGGTTCCAAGGAATGATGTGATAGTGGGGATATGCTATCGTCCACCAGATCAAAAATTTGAGGGGGACCTTGAAATGAGGAGACAAATCATGGAGGTGTCTAAGAGGGATAGGGTAGTAATCATGGGGGACTTAAATTATCCCCACATTGACCGGGCCAATGCAAGCTCAGGGCAAGAAAGAAAAAACTGGTTTCTCAACATGCTGAATGACTGTGCCTTAGAGCAACTTGTCTTGGAGCCCAGCCGAGAGCAGGCAACTCTGGATCTAATACTGTGTGATACTCAGGACCTGGTCAGGGATGTGAATGTCACTGAGCCTCTGGGCAGCAGTGACCATGTTGCAATCTCCTTTCCCATGCATGTTGGCAGAAGAGTGTCAAGCAAATCAGACACAAAAACCCTTGATTTCTGAAGGGTAGACTTCCCTCAGATGAGGATACTAGTTAGAAAGAAATTGAAAGGGAAGGCAAAAAGACTCCAATCCCTCCAGAATTCATGGAGCCTGTTTAAAACAATGGTAAAAGAGGCCCAGCACAAGAGCATACCATAAAGAAAGAAGAGCTCATCTAGGTTCAAGTGGGTGCTGGCATGGTTAACGAGTGGAGTTAGAGAGGCTCAAAAGAGCAAGGAGAACTATTTCTGTAAATTGAAATCCTCCCCAAATAAGGAAAATAGAAAGGAACACAAACTCTGGCAAAAGAAATGTAAGAAGATGATAAGAGAGGCAAAGAAAGATTTTGAGGAACACATGGCTAGCAATATAAAGGGTAATAATAAAAGCTTCTTTAAATATGTTAGAAGTAGAAAACCTGCCAGAGAACCAGTTGGCCCTCTGGATGGTGAGGGAGGAAAAGGGGAGGTTAAGGAGGACTTGGAAATTGCATAGAAATTAAATGAGTTCTTTGCATCTGTCTTCACAGCAGAAGACGTTGAGCAGATTCCGCTCAAGATATATAAGAACATAAGAAGAGCCATGCTGGATCAGGCCAACGGCCCATCTAGTCCAGCTTCCTGTATCAAACAGTGGCCCCACCAGATGCGTTTGGGAGCGCATGAGACTAGATATCTGTCTCCTGATACCAACTCCCCTGCATCTGGCCCTTGAAGTACCCTGGTTTTAAGCCTGGAGATTACACATCTCCATCATGGTTTGTAAGCTGTGATGGACTTTTCCTCCAGGAATCTGTCCAATCCCCTTTTGAAGGCATCCAGGCTAGATGCCATCATCACATCCTGTGGCAGGGAGTTCCACAGACTAACAATGTGCTAGGTTAAAAAAAATCTTTTGTCTGTTCTTACTCTCCCAGCCCACAATTTGAGTGTATGTCCCCTAGTTCTGGTATTTTGTGAGAGGGAGAAGAGCTTCCTCTATCTACTTTACTCATGCCCTGCATTATTTTGTACATCTTAATCATATTCCCCCTCAGGCACCTTTTTTCCAGATTAAAGAGCCCCAAATGTTTTAGCCTTTCCTCATAAGGGAGGTGCCCCAGCCCAGTAATCATTTTAGCCACTCTCTTTTGCACCTTTTCCAGTTCCACTATGTCTTTCCTGAGATGCGTTGACCAGAATTGTACACAATAATCCAGGTGCGGCCTTACTATTGTTTTGTATAATGGCATTATAATGTTGGCTGTTTTATTTTCAATCCCCTTTTTGATAATCCCTAGCATGGAATTGGCCTTCTTCACCGCTGCCACACATTGGGGAGACACCTTCATGGAGCTGTCCACCAAGACACCAAGATCTCTTTCCTGATCCATCATGGTCGGATAACTCAGAGACGATGAGTTGATAGATAAAGTTTGGATTTTTTGCCCCAATATGCATTACTTTACATTTGGCTACATTAAAACACATTTGCCATTTCGCAGCCCATTCCCCCAGTTTGGAGAGATCCTTCTGGAGCTCTTCACAATCTTCTCTGGTTTTTACCACATGGAAAAGTTTTGTTTTTTGGATCTCAACCAGTTCTCAATCCATAAGAGGACCTGCCCTCTTATCCCCTGACTGTGCAATTGAAAAGCACCGGTCCCAGGACAGATCCCTGGGGCACACCGCTTTTCACCTCTCTCCATTGTGAAAATTTCCCATTGACACCTACTCTTTGTTTCCTGGATCTCAACCAGTTCTCGATCCATAAGAGGACCTGCCCTCTTATCCCCTGACTGTGCAATTTTCTCAGCAGCCTTTGGTGAGGGACTGTGTCAAAAGCCTTTTGAAAATCCAGATAGACTATATCCACTGGTTCACCCAAATCCACATGCCTGTTGACCTTTTCATAAAATTCTAAAAGATTTGTCAGACAAGACTTACCCTTACAGAAGCCATGCTGATTTTCTCTCAGCAACGTTTGTTCTTCTATGTGTTTTAAGATTTTCTCTTGGATGAGGCTTTCCACCATCTTCCCTGGGACAGATGTAAGGCTAACCGGCCTGTAGTTTCCTGGGTCCCCCCTCCTTCCTTTTTTAAAAATTGGTGTGACATCCGCTATCCTCCAGTCCTCCAGCACTGTGGCCGTTTTAAGAGACAATTTGCATATTACCTTTAGGAAATTAGTAATTTCATTTCTCAGTTCCCTAATAACCCTTGGGTGGATGCCATCTGGGCCCGGTGACTTCTTAATCTTCAATTTATCTATTAGTCCTAAAACATCCTCTCTTTTAACCTGTATTTAATTTAATTTTTAGTCAAGAGGGGACGTTCAGGCAGTGGAATCTGCTCAAGGTCTTCTGTCATGAAAACAGATGCAAAGAACTAATTTAATTTCTCTGCAATTTCCAAGTCCTCCTTGTGGACTTCCAGGCGCATTTGGTATCTAGTCTTGTGCACTCCCAGGCGCATTTGGTATCTAGTCTTGTGCACTCCCAGGCGCATTTGGTATCTAGTCTTGTGCACTCCCAGGC
>JAHTLZ010000227.1:850394-866151 GCA_023846285.1 Phrynocephalus versicolor
AATAATAATAATAATAATAATAAATTAAAAATGTTTAGCCTTTCAAAAAGAAGGCTGAGGGGGGATATGATAGCTATGTTTAAATATTTGAAAGGATTTCATATTGAAGAGGGAACAGGTTTGTTTCCCATTGCTTCAGAGACTAGGACTCAGGGCAATGGATTCAAACTATAGGAAAAGAGATTCCATTTGAACATTAGGAAGAACTTCATGACATTTAGAGCTGTTCAGCAGTGGAATATGCTGCCACAAAGGAGGGTGGTGGAGTCTCCTTCTTTGGAGGTTTTTAAGCAGAGTCTGGATGGCCATCTCTCGGGAGTACTTTGATGGGGGTTCCTGCATGGCAGGGAGTTGGACTAGATGGCCCTTGAGGTCTCTCCCAACTCTATGATTCTATGATTCTATGATAAAACTGTATTCAAATCTGGGTATCTGTCTCAAGGTTCACTCAGCCTTCCATCATATTGAGTGGGGTGGAGTGAGTACCCAATTGGCTGGGAAGTCTAGGTGCAGCCGGCATAATTTAACTGTAAACCACCCAGAGAGTGCTTGAAACACAATGGGGCTGTGTATAAACAGCACACTTATTTGCTCTTTGCCAGCTCGGCGGCTGATGGCCATCTCTACACATGAGGAATGGAACTTTGGGAAAGTGTCAGTCAAACCATATTTCTTTCCCAGTCCTCGGTGACCTCCAAGAGCAGTGGATCTGGCAAATGAGTTTTAGGGAGTGAAGCAGAAGGCAAGAGGGAAAAGCAAGCTGGGAGCACAACTCCCAGACATATGCCTCTTCAGTGGATGGGGAGGTGGGCGGAAATGAGGAAGTGAGGAATAGAAAACGAGTTGTTGTACCAGAGTTGCAGTAATTATAAAGGCAGGTTGTCAATAGCAATTTCCAGCTTATGCAGCTCTTCCATTGTGTTGTGTACAAATAAGGGAAATCACTATCCCTTAGAGGAGGGGAGGCCACATTGATCCAGAGGCTGAGCCTGGGGGAATGGAGGGGAGGCAGGGGGTGAGGGGGGCAGGGAGGGAATAAGCAAAAAAAAAAAAAATCAGGCAAACCTCTGGGAAAAAAAATCAAGTGATCAGTAAATTGATACTAGCCGAACATTCGCCCCCAAACTGGCCTAGGGGTCAAAAAGAGGTGCAGGGTTGAAGGACTGACCCATGAATGACCCTCACTAGGTAATCTTCAGCCAGGTAGGGGAAGAGTTATGTTTTTAGATGACTAATCCCATAATCTCTAGTTTAGTCCCCAATGGCGAGAAAGAAGGGAAGACAACAGGAAACTACAGGAAAAGAGATTCAATTTAAACATTAGGGAGAACTTCATGACAGTTAGAGCTGTTTGGCAGTGGAATCTAAAGTGGGTGGTGGGGTCTCCTTCTTTGGAGGTTTTTAAGTAGAGGCTGGACGGCCATCTGTTGGGAGTCCTGTGATGGGAGTTCCTGCATGGCTGGGGGTTGGGCTAGATGGCCCTCGAGGTCCCTTCCAACTCTATGATTCTATGATTCTATGATCTTAAGTTGTGCATAAATTAGGTTGGCTTCCCAGAACAGAAGGGGCAGGATTTCCAGACTTTTATATTGGGGGGAAAAACACTGGGCCTAGAATTGGCTTCCTTCACAGTTAATTTTTATTTTTCTTAAATTCAGGCTCTGGATTTCAAGATCCATGATTTTTAGGTTTTCATTGCAAGTGAGAAAAGTACCCTAGAAAATGGCTCTCCATTGCGGGCCTATCCATCCGTTTGGATAGTCCCCAAGTAAAAAGGCTACCTCTGCAATATATATCTCAAAGTATTATAACACAGTTTTGACCGAGCGTCAACTGCTCCGTGCTTTAGGGATGAGGCTGCAGAGCTCAAGGTTGAGAATTTGGCTTCCTCACTGTGTCTCCTTGTGAGGTGCTTGACTCAGTGATCCACAACTTCCTTTTTTCAGCATTACAATTCTAAGTAATATAATAATTCTTTCCCCCCTTATTTTTCTTAGCCTTTGTCTCACTTGGTAGCGGGCTCTGCTATTCTTGTTTTGGACCTCCACTTGGCACAATTATGGACTTGCTCCAGCTTCACCCAGGTCACAGGCATGTCCAAACTTCGGCCCTCCTGATGTTTTGGACCACAACTCCCAGAATTCCAAGCCCGTATTTCCAATGGCAAAGGACTGTTGGAGTTGTGGTCCAAAACATCTGGAGGGCCAAAGTTTTTACATGCCTGACCCAGGACAACTTCATGTCATTCTCGAGCGTGCTCGTCCAGCACTGCTTGAATGACCTCTCTCTCGGGATCCACTGACCTGCAGGATGAGACCTTTTTGGGCCAAAGTTTCCTCATGGGCAGGCAGGACATGACCAAACCATCCCAGTTGAGCTTTGTGCATCTTGTTGGCAATAAGTGCAATGCCATATCTTGCTCTAATATCATCACTACGCACATGGTCCTTTTGTGTGAGGCCAGAGGTCCATTCCAGCATCTGCATGACACCAAGATGACAGTTCAGTTTCTTTAACTGCTGGCCAGCACTCTGCACCATAGAGCGCAACAGGTCAAACAATGGTGCAATAGATCTTTGATTTTAAGCAGTCTCTGGTCTTTTTTGTCACACATGATGCTTGATGTTGTATGCCATTTTAGCCAGATATTAATCTGTTTGAACTTATTTGTGCTGAAGTGCAGAACAGGAACATGTATTTTGGAAAGCCCCACTTTTTCCCAATTCTGTGTGCTCTCTTGACCTCCTGCCCCCTCCCCAAATCTGTTCTTTTTCTCCCCAATGAAAATATTTTCCCCAAATTCTTGCATCTCACTCATAGTCAAGAAATTATTCCCATACTTCCTTTGCAGCTGACTCTTTCATTGAAGGGTGAAGAAGAGTGTGTACCAGATTTCTGGTCCCTCTTGGGTGTTAGGAGGGACTACTATGCCCCTTTCTAGAAGTCATATGAACATAAAACAATAAGAAGTGCCATTCTGGATCAGGCCAAAGGGCCATCTAGTCCAGCTTCCTGTATCTCACAGTGGCCCCGCCAAATGTGTCTGGGAGTGCACAAGACTAGATATTGGTCTCCTGTCATCACTCCCCTGCATCTGGCTCTCGAAGTACCCTGGTTTTAAGTCTGTAGATGACACATTTCCATCATGGTTTATAACCTATGATGGACTTTTCCTCCAGAAATCTGTTCAATCCCCTTTTGAAGGCATCCAGGCCAGATGCCATCACCAGTCAACCAGTCCTGCCACAGTTGACTAGAAAATACCCAGTGTTAACACACTTTATTTTCTTATAGAAGGTGTTAAGTGGGGCAGAACTATACGGTGGAAGCAGGATGTACCTTTATCAGAGGTACATGCAACTTAGAGCTAGCATGTTAAGTTTCCAGTAAATCCATAATTTATGTAATTATGTCCCATCTGACATCAGCAATGGACTGGATGAAGGAGAATAAACTGGACATTAATCCAGACAAAACAGAAGTGTTTCTGGTCAGTTGAAAGGTGGATCAAGGAATAGGGAAGCAGCCTGTGTAGGATAGTGTACACTCCCTTTGAAAAGATAGGTGTGCAGTAGAGATGAGCACGAAACGAACAATTTTTTGTTTCCATTTTTGTTTTTTCATTTCGTTACGTAATGAAATGACAAACGAATTTTGTCTCTAAAATGAAACGAAACGAACAAAAACACCGGAAATTTGGCCGTGCGTTTCGTTTCCGTTACTGCAATATGAGTGAATTGCTTAAAATCCTAAAAAAATCACAAAAAATGAAATAAATGGTAACGAAATGGTAACGAAACAAATGAAAACAAAAACGATTTTTTTGCAAAAATTCACGAACAAAGGAAACGAACCGAAACGGACCCTCCAAACGACAAACGACAAACGAAATGCCATTTTTTTTAAAATTTGTGCCCATCTCTAGTGTGCAGCTTCAAGATGCTTCTGGGTTTGTCTCTTGGACAGGACAACCAGGTTACAGTGGTGGCCCAGAACTCATTTGTTCAATTAAAACTAGTGCACTGGTTGCACCCATTCCTGGAGAGCTACGACCTGGCAACAGTGATACCTGCCTTACTTGTGCCCTGATTGGAATATGGCTGCTTTTTGCAAGTCTTTCAAAATTTGAATGATGCCAAAATGCAGCAGCCTGGTTATATGGGCCTGGTTATAAGGAACACCTATCCCTCCCCCTCCAAACAAAACAAAACAAAACAAAACAAAACAAAACAAAACAAAACAAAACAAAAACCCAGAAGCTCCAGTGGGTGTCAGTTCATTTTTGAGCACAATACAAAGTGCTGGTTTGAACTCTAAGTGGCCTGGATTCAGGATATCTCTAAGACCTGCCCACGTTTTAAGATCAACAATGGAATCCTTTCTCTCTACCCCACCTTTCTCATAGGGCATTTGGAAGGGACACTGCTGCTTCCAGACTCTGGAACTCCCTCCCATGGGAGGGCAGACTGGCCCCATCTCCGCTATCCATCCTCAAGTAGGCAAACATTCCCTTAGTGACCAGCTGGCAAAGAGGATTTCTTTTAAAAAATAAGAGATTAAAGAGATTAAATGTGTTATCAGGACTGCTTTTGCCTTCTATCTCTTATACAGTAGTTGTTTAATTTTCTTTTTAATATTTTAATCATTTATTATTATTAGCTTTTAACATTGTTTCTTTTTTATTGATGCAAGCTGCCTGGAGTTCTTTTCTGGATAAAGGTCGGGTAAGAAAATGAACAAATTCTTTGTTATTTGTGTCAGATGAAGCAACAACATGCTTCCTTATAAAGCAGTGACCAGCACCCTACTGGGTGTTTGTGTCATCACAACACAGTCTTCGTAGGTTGTAAGTTGAGAAGTCAGCTGGAGACATTTGCTTGTCTGCATTGAATCATGAGACTTGTTGTGCATCACCAAACCTCTTAATTAATGAGAACATACATCCAAGATGTTTGTGAAGATTCTTAGTTCTCCAGGTGAGGTTATCCGGGAGTTTAGTCATGGCAACTGGACTTTTTTTCTTGTGAGATCGAAACGTTTCACTGCTCGTTCAAGACTGACAAAGCTACTTGGATGTGTAGTGAAAAAGGGAAGCAAAGCAAAGTGTTCTGATTATATACCGCCCCATACCACTTCGAGTAGTCTCTGGGCGGTTTACAGTTTAATTACAGTATGCAGGCTTCACATTGCCCCCAACCCACCCCCCAGCAAGCTGGGTCCTCATTTTACTGACCTCGGAAGGATGGAAGGCTGAGTCAACCAAGAGCTGGCTGCTACCTGGGATTGAACCCCAGGTCATGAGCACAGTTTTACCTGCAGTACAGGCATTTAACCACTGCACCATGGTGCTCATTTCAATCTCAATAGAACTGAATTCTCTGGAATTGAATTGAAATTCAAGAGAATTGTTTCTTCAACAATTTTCTTCTTCAAGAGAAAAGAAGTCCAGTTGCCATGACTTGACTTCTGGGTGCCTCCAAGATGGAGGCTTATGATGTCACACTAGAACTGTAACTTTTGGACCAGTAGTTTTTTTTTTAAAAGAAAAAGAAAAAGAAAGATCAGAACAGACCTTTTGGAACTGATTGTTACGATGCAAGGTATGGAGAGACATGTAATGCTATAACCTAAAGCAGGGTTTAAAGCTTGAAGGACAGCTTGTAGATACCATAAGATTGCAGCAGCCTTTGCAGGATGAAGCACAGAGAGCTTCCCACCCTTCTTACACCTCTGATTTTGGAATGGAACTGCAACACAAGTGATTCTCATCCTTTGAGCAAGGTTGGTGTTTTATTAAGCACAAACCATGTTCTGGGAATCCCATAACTGTGCAGTTCTACTTAAAAACAAGATGTGCAGAGGCCACATGCTGTGCTTGGGAGAAGAAACAATAGTTTGTCTAGCCATATTTGAGGAGGCCTCTGGAGAAAACTCTAAAGCAGAGGATTGTGACCCCCTACTTGGATAATATCCAAGCTGTGAACACCACCCTGTCATCTTGGCCCCAAAAGGCATTGTTAACGGGGTAAAGCCATCCCTCCTTAAAAAGCAGAGATGTCTTTCTCCCCTCAAAGGGCTGGTTTCCCATACATCCACATCCATGTTCACTTTAATATCTCACTGCGAAAGGTGAAGAAAGAAATTATTTAACAACACTGCAACACATATAGGGCGACTCGCAACCCCTCCCCTGAAAACGCATTGAAATCCTCTTGGGTAGGTGTGTGTGTGTGTGCTAAGACTGAGTGCTTGACTCCCCAGATGTAATGCTGAGGAATGGCTTAGGGAACTGGAAATGTTTAGCCTCTAAAAGAAGGCTGGGGGGGGAGATATGATAGTTATGTTTAAATATTTGAAAGGATGTCACATTGGAGAAGGGACTGGTATGTTTTCCATAGGTTCCGAGACTAGGACGTGGGGCAATGGTTTCAAACTATAGGAAAAGAGATTCCATGTAAACTTCATGGCAGTTAGAGATGTTTGGCAGTGGAATATGCTACCACAAAGGGAGGGTGGTGGAGTCTCCTTCTTTGGAGGTTTTTAAGCAGAGGCTGGATGGCCATCTGTTGGATATACTGTGATGAGGGTTGGACTAGATGGCCCTTGAGGTCTCTTCCAACTCTATGATACTATGACCTCCTTGAACCAAGACCTGTTGTCCATCACTATGACTGCCATGTTTAGGGACTGGCAACATTGGCAACCGTGTTGAGGACAATGTGGAAAGGGTGGTGGTGAGGTCGAGGGGAGGAGCAAAAGGAAAGGATAAAGCAAAGTAGACAGATGATAGGCCACTCCGTAGCACTAAAAAGAATTATTCGGGGCCATTTACAATTCAATTCTGCAGGCTACACATTGCCTCCCCCTAAAGACTTGGACACTCAGTTTACTGACCTCAGAAGGAAGGCAGGCTGAGTCTTCCAGCCAGTTGGGATCAAGCTCAAGTCATGAGCAGAGTCTAGACTGCAGTGCTGCAATTTAACAACTGTGCCATGAGACCAGATGGGTGTTTGGCCAGCTCATCAGAAGATTCCTGGCAGGTTTAATCTAATCTTATTCAAAACCATAGTCATTATTCCTTCCAAAATGGCTTGACCTGAAAGCCCCTCTTACACTCCTCCTTCCCCATCACTGACTATCACCTATAATCTTTTTCTTCCCTTTCCGGTTTGAACTTCAAGTCACCTACCCACAAAAAAAAAGAAAAAAAGAAAAGAAAAGAAAGACGTGATCAGCGATTACATAAATGGATTTTATTAATGGGGATACTTACCCAAATCTGGGAAGGGAAGGATTTCTCATATAACAGCCCATGAATATTTAACAGAGGCCCTTAGCAGTTATGCATTCATGTATATAGCCATATAGTACTTTACTCAGCTAGGTTTCTGGGGAGCGGAAGAGAAAAGGACCTAATTAACACTGGGTAATCTCCATTGGTTTAGAAATGCAGAAGACAATCTAAATAATTCCTGAGATTGCTTTCTTCCTAAGTACTGAACAGGGAAAGCCTTTTTTTTAAAGGGCTATATATGTTATTAATAGAAATTTCTCAAGTTTGGTCTTTTGTTGTGATTTGTTTTAATTGTAGCTGTAGATTTTGCGAGGTTATAGGAGGGAGTCTTAAGCAAGTAGTTGTGTTCCTGGATGAGATCAAAGTTCAGCCAGTGAGACCCAAAGTCCAAGGAGCTACAGCCATGACATCTACCTAGATGGAAAAGGTGCAAAAGAGAGCAACTAAAATGATTACTGGGCTGGGGACCTCCCTTATGAGGAAAGGCTAAAACTTTTGGGGCTCTTTAGTCTGGAAAAAAGGCGCCTGAGGGGGGGTATGATTGATACATATAAAATAATCGAGGGCATGAGTAAAGTGGATAGAGGGATGCTCTTCTCCTTCTCACAAAATACCAGAACTAGTTTGGAGAGCGAGAACAGAAAAAAGAAAGTATTTTTTTAACCAGTGTGTTGTTACTCAGCCTTCCATCCTTCCGAGGTCGGTAAAATGAGTACCCAGCTTGCTGGGGGGGGGGCAATGTGTAGCCTGCACACTGTAATTAAAATTGTAAACCGCCCAGAGACTACTTGTAGTGGTATGGGGCAGTATATAAGCAGAACACTTTAGTCTGTGGAACTCCCTGCCACAGGATGTGGTGATGGCATCTGGCCTGGATGCCTTCAAAAGGGGATTGGTCAGATTCCTGGAGGAAAAGTCCATCACAGGTTACAAACCATGATGGAGATGTGTAATCTCCAGGCTTAAAACTGGGGTACTTCAAGGGCCAGATGCAGAGGAGTGGTAGCAGGAGACAGATACCTAGTCTCGTGCTCTCCCAGAAGCATCTGGTGGGGCCACTGTGAAATACAGGAAGCTGGACTAGATGAGCCTTTGGCCTGATCCAGCATGGCTCTTCTTATGTTCTTATGTTCTTATGTTGTAGAGCAGCTTGACTGATAGAGAAGCAGATTAGGGAAGACTGAGATAAAAGTGTTTCCTCACTTTTGCCAGTGGTCATGCTGGCTGAGAGATTCTGATAGTCCAAGGAAGTAACTTCTCTAATATTTAATCAGACTGTTGGTCCACTTAGCTCAGTATAGTCAATCTCACTATCAAAAGCAATCGGAGGCAGGCAACATACGACCATGCAATGGAATACTGCACTAGACCTGCTTTTTCTCTGATGCCACATGGTTCTTCTGAGATTCTCCATGCTGTGCAGGTCATGAGCTGGCAGTTCTTTGAATAGGGCTGGACAATTTGGAAGTTCTTATAAATTTCTGATTAAGATCTGTCATAGAATCATAGAATCATAGAATCATAGAATTATAGAGTTGGAAGAGACCTCATGGGCCATCGAGTCCAACCCCCTGCCAAGCAGGAACCCCTTCACAATATTTCCGACAGATGGCCATCCAGCCTCTGCTTAAATACCGTCAAAGAAGGAGACTCTACCACCCTCCGTGGCAGCATATTCCACTGCCGAACAGCTCTAACTGTCATGAAGTTAGAGCTAACTGTCAAGAAATTAGAGTGATAGCACGATGGTTTAGAGAGCTGGCTGTGGAGCCAGATATGTGACCCCCCCCCCACTGTGCCTCTTTGACAAGAGTTGGGCTCAATGTTCATAAGAACATAAGAAGAGTCATGCTGGATCAGGCCAAAAGCCCATCTAGTCCATCTTCCTATATCTCACAGTGGCCCCACCAGATGGTGGGGCCACTGTGAGAGCGCATGAGACTAGATATCTGTCTCCTGATAGCACTCCCCTGCATCTGGCCCTTGAAGTACCCCGGTTTTAAGCCTGGAGGTTGCACATCTCTGTCATGGTTTGTAACCTGTGATGGACTTTTCCTCCAGGAATCTGTCCAATCCCCCTTTGAAGGCCATCCAGGCCAGATGCCATCACCACATCCTGTGGCAGGGAGTTCATATGATCTCGTACAGCTCAGTAGTTCTAAGTTTTTTTCTTGTTGGTTGATCCTAGTGACATCAGAGTCCGAAGATGACCTCTTTTCATGGCAATTGGACCAGCTACCTTGGGAAATGGTGAGGGCTCCAGTGCCAGAGGCATGCAAGAGAAAACTGGACAATATATGCATTGGTTTGGGTTCCTGCCATGGGCTGGCAATTGGACCCAATGGCCTTAGAAGACCCTTCTAACTCAACGATTCTATGACTATATGGCCCCGGTCTCACGATGATTTTGCTGCTCTTTTTGCTGTGAAAGACTGCACAGCAAAAGATCGTGCCTTCACTCTGAAGAGCAGTATTTTGGTACCCCGCCAACCATGCCCTCAGAAGTGCACTTTAACCGTGGCATCTTGTACCACTGCTAGGAGTTGTGTTAAAATACTTCTGTTATTGAATGACACTTTTTAATATACCGAAGGAGATGCGAACCCAGAAAATTTGCACCAATTTGATTCATGCCCCCTTTTCTACCTCTTCCTGTAGTTCTCCCTTGGTAATCGTTTATGTGACTGAATTGGTGGCATACCTGCATGCCAGCACATTGGAGGACTGTGAAAAATAATAAACAGCAGTGACACCCAATGGCAGTTATTGACATTGCTCATTCATGTAAATTTGCCCGTAGAAAACACATAACAAATGGGGACATAAAACAGACACTTCCGCATAAGGACAGAGTAGTGCTAGAAAGCCGGCATGCCGGTAATCAAACAGCAAATATATTTTTTTAAATATATGTAAGAGTGATTGAGAAAATCAACTCAAAAAACAGGGAAAAGTATCAAATTAAGATGTGCAGATAATGGTAGTGAGACTGGGGCCCATCTCTCATCATACTCTAAATGGGAGGTTTCCCCCCAAAGTCAGTCCAAAGTGATGCTTTTGGGGTAAAATGTTCCACTGGCCAACTATGTTGACAGTGAAGCAAAACTGAATGCACTGAATAGCCAAATGCTATGCAAAGGAGAGTCAAATGGGCATATATAGATTATATATAAATTAGGGAGGGGAATGTAGGATGAAATAGGGGAGATGGGGGGAGAGGATTAAACAAGAAAGCAAGAAAACAAATCACCTGGATTTACGTTGTAATTTTCACATTCTCCCGGTATTCAAAATTGCGGCAACATAGTTGAGTTTGCATCACTGCCCCGGCCCCCTGCCGTTTTCTTTATCTGTTGAAATTAAACGTTGGTGAGGAACTTGGAGTGGGAACACCAGCAACATGCTTAGAGCTCTTATTAAAAATGGAACAATTCTTGATAACTCTATTCTCTTTCCTGCCCTCATAAAATCTAATTTCCGTTGTGGTGGGTTGTTATACTATGGTGCGCAAAGCCTTAATTTGTTCTTTTTAATTCCTTTAAAAAATGTTATTATATTAAATAATACCTTTATCGGTTTCGATCATATTAAAGGGGGGGAAATGATGACAGCTTGGATGCATAATTAGCACAAAAGTATAAAGTTGTATGGGTGCTAATGGAGATTGCAAAAAAAAAAAAAACAGCCCCATCCATTTCAATAAATGAAAGAAAATGGCAGGCAACTATGTCTGAATGCTTTTCTCACTCCAGGTGGTGGAAAGGGTTTCTTGCCTGGAAAGCAATGAAAACACAAACAGGGTACAACATACCCGTGATTATCTTCATTAACTGCCCTAGTAAATTATTGAGAGCCATTGTGATGTAGAGAACTGCATGCCAGACTAGAACTCAGGAAACCTGGGTTCAGATCTTCCCTCAGGGTAACTCACTGAGAGATTACAATGGCAAGTCACTTCTTGAACATCTCATGTACTTCAAAGAGCCTGTTAAGGTCACTAAAGATGGGCATGACTCAGCGAAATTTTTGTTTTCATTTTAGTTTTTCGTTTCCGTTACGCAACGAAAACGAAAACGAAAATTTTTCAGAAAACAAAATGAAAACAAAAACGAAACGCAAAATTTTGCCCTGTTTTTCGTTTTCGTTATGGCAGACAAATTCCAACGAAAAGAATGCTAACGAAAACGAAAAATTTTCATTTTGTTTTTTTTTCATTTCATTTTGCAATGAAAACGAAAACGAAAAATGCACAAAAAACCCCCAAAAATGAAAATGAACCGAAACGGACCCTAAAACGACAAACGAAAAACGAAAAATTATTTTTTTGAGTCGTGCCTATCTCTAAAGGTCACCATAAGTCAGAAGCTACTTGAGAGTACATGAACCCATATGTTGAGGAGGGTCTCTCACCAGAACAAGACTTTGACTGGGGATTGGACAGATTCCTGGAGGGAAAGTCCATCACAGGTTACAAACCATGATGAGGTACCCACCTGGGGTACTTTAAGGGCCAGATGCAGGGGAGTGGTATCAGGAGATAGATATCTAGTCTTGTGCACTCCCAGACGCATCTGGTAGGGCCACTGTGAGATACAGGAAGCTGGACTAGATGGGCCTTTGGCCTGATTCAGCATGGCTCTTCTTATGTTCTTATCTTATGTTGATTTGTATTCCTGCATTGAGCAGTTGGATTCACTGCCTGCATAGACCCTTTCCAACTTCATTGTTCTGTGCTTCTCTGATTCTATGATTCATTACCAAAGCAAATGATGCTGTGTTGAAAATAGCTGGAAACTCTTGCCATTGCAAGATGGGGTTTCCAGACCATTATCTGATGCATTTTAATGGAACACAGTCATATCAGTTTTCAAATGGTTTCATTGGCTTCCAGCTTGTTCAAGGGAACGGGTGGACGGTGGGCTCAGAAACCTCTTTATTTTGAGGTTCGAAATGATCAGAGGTTCTCCTCTTCAAACGGCAGCCTTCTACCAAAAGAAATACAGTATAGATCACACATGCATGCAAAATAGATCTGCTGTTAGACGGGAACTTCCCACTTGCTGAGCGATGCTGCATCTAGCGAGGTTGGAAGTGGCGCTCTGCGTGGGCAGTCCTCACATTAGGCACTGCATGGTTTTTTGAACTCGGTTTGAGGCTCCAGAATCAGCATGTACGTCCCATTAGCTTCTGCAGAAAGTGTTGCTACACAACAGGCAACGGCATCTTTGTAAGCCACTGTGCAGAAGGGAATTCTGTCATATCACCAAAGGGTTTCGGCGGTGGTTGTTTTTAAAAGCTTGTTATGGGAATCTTCGCTGCAGAAGATGCTGAGAACGTAACGGCACAATGAGATGCTAAGCATGTTCCAATGGGCGAAAGAAGGGGGAAATTAAAGAAAATCCTCCCAGCACCGAAGGCTAAAGAGCTTTTTGTGCATAACTCTTGTAAACAGACTTATATTTGCTCAGCACAGTTCGCTTCTCATTCCATAATGCGTACATACCCACCCACTGATCAATGAATCTTGGTAATGTGATTTGAGTTCTGTTTTGTTATTTTAGCAAAAGTGGCCAAAACATGTTTTCAAGACAAATTTCTCCCTCTCCCTCTCCCTCTCCCTCTCCTCCTCCTCTCCTCCTCCTCATAAGAACATAAGAAGAGCCATGCTGGATCAGGCCAAAGGCCCATCTAGTCCAGCTTTCTGTATCTCACAGTGAGCCCACCAAATGCATCTGTCTCCTGATAACCATGCCCTTGAAGTACCCTAGCTTTAAGACTGGAGATTATACATCTCCATCATGGTTTGTAACCTGTGATGGACTTTTTCTCCAGGGATCTGTCCAATTCCCATTTGAAGGCATCCAGGCCAGATGGCATCACCACTTCCTGTGGCAGGGAGTTCCACAGACTAACAACACTGGGTAAAAAAAAATTCTTTTGTCTGTTCTCATTCTCCCAGCTCTCAATTTGAGTGTATGTCCCCCAATTCTGGTATTTCATGAGAGGGAGAAGAGTGTCCCTCTATCCACTTTAACCATGCCTCCTCCTCCTCCTCCTCTTCTTCTTCCTCATCTTCTAGTTTCCTCTTGCTCTTCTTTCTTTTCTTTCTCCTCCTTCTCCACTATACAGTGACCAGGAGAATAGGTCACATATCAAATAAATAAATAAATGAACATAAATTGCCAACGGTATCTATCCCACCAAATTCCTGCCAGAGAGCTCATATTGACAGTCCCCACCATAAGGATTGACAGGGACTTCTTGTGAGGTCTCTTGGTGTGAGTCCCTGTTTAAGTGAAGCAACACCCACATACTAGAGCTGGTATTGTCACACTTCCTTAATAACGCCAGCCTTGTTGTCTACAAGCCATGAAGTCCTGAGTAAAGTTTCTGGCGAGACGGGGAAGTATACACATTGCTCGGATCTTCGAGCTTTGGGGATGCTGTGAAAGTCAATAGTGATGTATAATGCAACATGTTTCAGAAAGTTTCAGCTGGTGGCTTAGACAGATGCTTCTCAGAATAAGATCCAGCGAACTGTGACTGGAACTGTATGAAATATTTTGCACAGAAAATGAATCCTTCACACATGCAGACGGAAGTACCTTTAGGGACCGGTATTGTCTGGTGGATCTTTCAAACAGCTGGAAATTTGGGAACCAAATTTCAGTTCAGTCAAGTCATCGAAAGAGGGATGCAGACCTACATCCTCTTCTAACCCCCCCAGCCCCAAATATTAGAGGACAAAAACAAAACATGTCAGAAAACAAGAAATCAGACCAGAGCACCAAATAACACAGAGTTTGCTGTCATACACAGCAGAATATCTTGCCAGGAGAATGAGGAAAGGAAGCAAAGCGATATGCTATCAAATTGAAAAGGAAAGAAAAAAGTATGTCCAATGTTCTGTATCTTTTTTCTCTAAAGATGAAGGCATGTGATGGACAACCTGGACTGGAATATGATGTCTCCTGGCATCATCCATGGTGATTCAGGTCTGATCTGACCATGGTTGCCACCATCAGGTTGTTAACTGCTTCTGGTTACAGGGAACATATCACTCTTCTGTTATAGCAGCGCCACTGGCTGCCGATCTGTTACCGGGCACAATTCAAGTTGCTGGCTTTAATCCACCTTGAGTCCTTTTAAGGATAAAGGTGGGGTAAAAATATTTTCAACCAACCAATCAATCCATTTTTAGCTAGAATCAGAAGTTACTGACATGCGGAAGACTCACAACTCACAATTGCGGGCAACAGCTAAATCATATGATGAGCTACCCAAACCCTAAATAGACGCTTTCTCATTAGTTAGTGCTGCAAATCTCTATCTATCTTCCATGACAATGAGAAACTACAAAATGCTCTTCACTTGATGGAAGGGCACATATTCTGTGGCATACCCGACAGAATATAGAATTTAAAATGTTGAGTTTTCTGGGTTGTTGTTTTTTCTGGAAGTTGAGTCATGGCAACTGGACTTTTTCTCTTGAGAGACTGAAACGTTTCACTGCTCATACAAACAGCTTTGCGATTACCAAATCATTGCCCAACCAGCCCAGAGTATTGAGGAAAGACACAAGAAGGTGGGTTGAAAACATGGGTCTTACTTTATTAACTAATCAACATAGAACATTACTTTAAAGGGGAACTACACTAGGACGCAAGGCTAATCCATCTGGGACTGGCCTAGCCCCAGAAAGACCACCAGGTATGATTGGATATTATCTGGGAATTCACTCCAAGCCCCAACCACCTGAGGCTCCTAGTTCTACATACGTAACTGTAGCCCATGGGGACCTGTTTCCCCCCCCCTCCCAATGCAGTGTCCTCCAGGCCTTCAAAGCTGTGAGGTGGGCTGTGTTACACCCTTCTCAGGTGTCCATCAACTCACCTCTCAACACCTGCCTTCCATCACTATCCACCAGTGTGACCTATTAGTAAATAACCATGCCCAAGGCTGAATAATAACAATTAAGAACCACATGGGCAAAAACACATCTGCTCCTTTTTCAACCATTTTGGAGCAGGCAAAAAATTCTTATCCAGCCTCAAAGTGAGCAGTTACACTTGTTCTTAATAAAGAGGGTGGGCAGATGAGATGAAAAAATGGCTCCCGGACCATACTTGCTGCCAGGGTAGGGCAATCTGACAGCTGCATTCTAGACCTGCTGAAGTTCCTGTATCATCTTCAAGGGCTAGCCCCATGTTAAGAGAATATCATTATGCCCAAGTTATTAGATAATAGATAATATTTCTAATCCATGTCAAGAGCTGGACCTGCCCATCTCCTTGAATACCACAATTCTTTCTTTCTTTCTTTCTTTCTTTCTTTCTTTCTTTCTTTCTTTCTTTCTTTCTTTCTTTCTTTCTTTCTTTCTTTCTTTGCATTACATTACCAGTTAGTGTATAATTTCTCTCTCTCTCTCTCTCTCTCTCTCTCTCTCTCTCACACACACACACA
>JAHTLZ010000227.1:866161-879241 GCA_023846285.1 Phrynocephalus versicolor
ACACACACACACACACACACACACACACACACACACAATCTATCTCATTTCCCCCCCCTCTCTCTCTCTCTCTGCATATTCACACAACATACCTCCAAGTGCATACCATATATTCCAGGAGTTTGACTTCACATTGGGATGCATTTAGTACAGCCGTGTTGCGATAAATATTCTATTCTGGGTTCATCGGCTCAATAATATGTCCCTTGACTCCCATCATCCGAATACTTTAAATTCCTGTGGTGGTCCAAAGCTGTGATTTATGACAATATTTTAAAATAGATGCTCCTGAATTCAGAGTGCTGAGTCCACTAGAATGCTGGGCAGGGGAGGGAGTCCTAAGGAAGCGAGTTTGGGAACTTTTATACAAACAAAAACACAATCACATGTGATTTCCTAGCAAAGCAGGAGATCACTTTAAAATTCTGCCCTTTAATAGTGGCCTGCCCCTTGAGTCGAGCTCACCTTTTAAAGAAAGAAAACTCTCAAGCTCAATCGCCAAAAGAATTATAGCCACAACCACGGAGGGTGGTTGTCCATTACAACTGGGTAGAGATGGGCACGACTCAGAAAAAAAGTTTCATTTTCGTTTTCGTTTTCGGCTAGGGTCTGAGTCGTTTCGTTTCCGTTTTCGTGGGCTAATTTCAAAATTTTTCGTTTTCGTTTCGTTACGTAACGAAAACGAAAAACGAAAACGAAAACGAAAAATTTTTCGTTTCTCCCCATTTAGCTCAATTGAGTGTTTTTCCAGTAACGAAAAACGAAAATTGGCTCGAAATTAGTCGTTTCGTTTCCGTTTTCGGTCCAGGTTGGTGCCGATTTTCGTTTTCGTTTCGTTTCCGTAACGAAAATGAAAAACGAAAACGAAAACGAAAATACCGCTAAGTCGTGCCCATCTCTACAACTGGGCTCAATGGACAAAGGATCCTTATTGTGGCTGATTTAGAGCTGCCACACCTCAAACCCACTCTGCACACTGCAGGCTGAAAACCCTGTGAGATGTCTCTCCTAATACCAAGGTAAGTGAAAGAGGTGTGGCTTCCTTCCCCATTAAAGTCTCTTCAGTTTGAGCAAAATATCTTTCTGAACAACAACTCACTAATTGCAACTCACGATGGCGGTTATTTCAAGTCCTTCTTTGTTCTGCGGCTAATTTTGTACCGTGACAGCGTTGGTCGCGATCACGTGGTTTTGTCCCTCTTTCAGTCTTCCCATGGTCTTGATAACTTGTCTCGTGACAAGTGTTACCTCATGGTCTTGTACCACGACAAACACTGAATTTGTCTAGCTTCCTTTTTCCTTTATTGGTGTGGGTTAAAAAATTCTTTTTTGATTTTTTGCTTCTGAAAAGACAAATGCAAACAAACCCGGACACAGTTTTCTGAGAGAAATGAATATGTTGTGTGTGACAGTCGTTACTACACAGTGTCTTGTCTCGGAAAAGAAAGTGGGAACAAAGAGTGACAAGGCAAAACCCTACCCCAGCACCAGGTTCAGTATTGTCGCGCTTAGCACCCGTTCCGGGGGCGTGGTCGAGACAAAATTTCAGTAGTTGCACGACAGATGTGAAGTAGCATTTTTTTGTATCACTCCCAAGCGCAACACTAACAGAGACAAAACGGACGTGAAGTAACCACCTATCATATGAGTAGGTCCATATGAACCAACTGAGAATATGGGGGAGCTGATTGTCTCAATCCCCATTGATTGTACTATAATGTGATTTAGTACATTAAGCAACAAGATTTGGCTGGTATTTTTTAAAAAATGGTCGTCATATTGTACAGGATCATTCTTCCACTGGTGACAATGGCAACCCACATGCAGATGACATATATTTTACAAATATATAAGATCATGTCCAGATCAACCTCTCCCCCCCCATGTATCCAAAATGAAGTACTATGTTATTTTTTGGTGCATGCCCCCCCCCGCCGACACCACCCTTCCAGGTCTGTAATGAGAACGAATGGAAGTGACCTTACCTTGCAGAGATGCTCCTTATAGTGTTTGAACGAGATTTTCATTACACTGCAGATCTAGCAAGTGTGTGTTAGAGCAACCATAAAGTCTTTGTGAAGGGCTTAATAGCTAAAGCAAGCTATTGAAATTAGCCTGCTGTCTTGGAATTGCACTCCATTCCCATTGTGCAGCCACACACAGGAAGGTATTTAGAATTGCATTTTTAAATGGAAATAAATAAACACACAGCATATAAAAAGGTAGCTTCTGGAGTTTTTTTGCCTGACCTTCTTAAGCCACATCTGGGCCATTACTGGTTATTCTGTTCATCACATTTTCCTGAAAGAAGGAGGATGAAAGGGGAAAATATATGCTTTAATGCAACTACCCAGATTTGAAACAAACAATGGAGCAATTTGGGGGATATTTTCCGATTTTTTTTTAATTCTAATTTCTAATATACTGAAGACTAGCAGTAGGTCTAATATTGTGCTTGGGGTTAACATTAGTGAAAGGGGTTCATGCAATGGCCATGTATTTCCTGAAGACACTGAGAAATATCATTTTGCTTTATTCTTGCCTTATTGTCTTAGACCTATGGGATTATGTACTGTATTTTGTTAACCTTTTACTGTCTTTGTAATATTGTATTTGAAACTTGTTGTAAACCACCCAGAGTGGCCATGGCTCCCAGATGGGTGGTATAGAAGTCTAATAAATAAATAAATCCAATCCCTCCATCCCATGTGGCCAACCTACTGATAAACAGAGTAGGCCCCCTTCTGTTTTTCAGTATCATCATTTCCTGAAAAATAGCACGGGACTTGCTACATCTAATGAGATTTAAAAAAAAAAACCCTACAATTTTGCTGCAAATTTTTGTTCTCTCTCTCTCTCTCTCTCTCTCTCAGGCATTATTTACAGCTCTTTGTGTGACCATGTGATAGAATCTTTACCTTTATAGTTTTGTATTACTTTTGTAACAAAACCGAAATATTTGTGTTCTATCCTGTCAAGTCACAACTGACTTCCAACAGCCCAGCCCTACTGTACTTAGGTTTTGAATCGCCATTTGCTTAAAGTCAAATCGCCTTAAAAATCACCTACCACATTTCCAATTGCTTTTTCCACGGAGCCCCCTTGGCCACGCCCCTTTTTGTCCGCTGTGTCAGTTTTTCTTGCGACGGCCACTGGGGTTGTGTTTTTTAAACCGATTTCTAGACCGTTTTTTGAAGCAATTTGGCTCAAACCGTGGACACCACGCACCAGGTTTTTTTTGGGTTTCCCCCTCTGTATGCCTTATCCTGCCCTCAGAAAAGTGGAAAATTAGCTATATTACTTAGATTGGAAGAACAACGGCATGATGTTACCCTTAAAAAAAAAACCATCCAAAATAGAAGCAGATGATGGGAAAATGACCGACAAAATCAGAACAAAAAGCGGTTTAGTAAAGTGCAGATGGGGAAACCGGTTCATGAGAAAATGCCAAGTGTGGAACCACGTGACCGGGGGAGGTCAGAAGGCAATTCAAAGCAAAAAAAACTGTTGCTGTTTGAAGTGTGGTAGCGGCCAAAGTCAGCCAGATATTTATTGAGTGGTTTTATGCATTCCATTCCCCCACTGAGTTCCCATGGCCAAATGAGGATCCAACCATGTTCTCTAGAGTCTATTCACCACAGGGATTCAAACATCCCATCCAGGTATCAGGGCCAGCACGTCCATTAAGGCAATCTAGGCAGTTGCCTAGGGCGCCAAAATGGAAAGGGGGTGCTGGCCAGCCTGCTGCCCCCTGCCGCCCCCTGGCACTGGCCACTGCTGTCCACCTGCCCGCCTCCCGTCACCGTCCACCCGCCACCCCCTGTGCCCATTGCCACCCCCGTGCCTGTCGCCGTCCCCTGCCATCCGCTGCCCCTGTCACCACCACCCTGCCGCCCCCTGTACTGCAGCTAAAACTGTGCTCACTACCTGGGGTTCAATCCCAGATAGCCGGATCAAGGTTGACTCAGCCATCTATCCTTCTGAGGTTGGTAAAATGAGTACCCAGCTTGCTTGGGGGGGGGGGCTTTGTAGCCTGCATACTGTAATTAAAAACTGCAAATTGCCCAGAGATTACCTGAATTGATATGGGGTGGTATATAAGCAGAAAACTTTGCTGCGGGGGGGGCATGTGTAGTCTGCATAACTAAATTGTAATTTAATTAGCTGAGACAGAGGCTGAGCCCTCATCAGTTATTCACAATTCTTTAAAGAGTAGAGATGGGCATTTTGTTTCGTTATTCATTGCCCTGGCCCCCATTTCATTTTGTTTAATACAAAATGATTTTTTTTTTGGAAAAAAAACATTCCATATTTCATTTGTTTCATTTTTCTTTTTAAGCTTTTTGTTTCATTTTTTCTGGCCGGGTGTGGCCGAGGGACACGTTTATTTTTGTTGGGGGGGATTATTTTAAATAGTCCCCATTGCAGGGCTTCCCCCCCATTTTTAACAGCTGATAAGCACTAGTGCCTCTGTTTTTTATTATTATTATTTCCCCAGCTGGGGAAACTGGCTGGCCTATTTGGGAGGGCCAGAAAGGAAGATAGCAAGTGAGAGAAAGCGAAAGGGGAAGGGAAGGGAGCCGGACCACTCAGCCAGTGAAACAGGGAGCAGAGGGGAAGCCGGCTCACCACTGCGCTCTCCTTGCCTGGGGCGCACCTCCTCCTCCTCCTCGCCCTTGCCACCGGAGAAATGAAGATTCCCCCCTCACACACACACACCTCCGGGCAGGATGGGGCACGGCTAGGGGCAAGCGCAGGTGGCGACCGGCAGCACTTCCCCAGAGCGTGGCCCTCTCGCTCTTGCTCCTCCCTTGCTGGGGTGGCGGTGGTGGCAGCTGCTGGGTGCAGATGAGCTCCAGATGCTGGCAAGGGAGACCACATCACAGGAAAGGTGAGAGAGGTGGGAATGCACCACTGCCACACACAGAGCGAGCGGGAGTGAGAGGGGGCAGCGTGGAGGGAGCCGGAGGAGGCTGAGAGGCATTGGGGTGGCGAGCGAGGGAGATTGGGAGAAGTTTTCAGCTGCCCCAAGCGGGCGCCCCATCCACTTCCTCCTCCACCTCCGCGCCTGCCAGTGCCGACAGGATGTCGATGGCAAACCGAGGATCCCCCCCCCATGGAGGAAGTTGTGGGGCCTGGAGCTGCCGCCCACCCACCACCCACCCACCTGGATGTGGGTTTTTAATGGATGTTTCTGTTTTTTAATTACTATTTTAAATAGTCCCCGTTGTGGGGCTTTTTTCCTCTTTTTATTTTTACAGTTGAGAAGCACTGGCTTGGGGCCAGCGCTTCCCAGCTGAGAGGCGCTAGTGCCTCTGTTGTTGTTTTTTATCCCCCCCCCCCCGCCTGGCCCAGGAGGAAAAGGTAAAATAGAATGAAAAACAAAGCAAATGAAATGGAAATTTCTATTTCATTTTTTAAAAAAAATTTCTTTGATGGGTCCCTTTGTTATTCATTTCATTCACTAATGAAATGAAAAACAAATAACAAAATGAATAAAAAAACCATTTCGTGCCCATCTCTATTAAAGAACATTCCGCCAGTACCAATAGTATGCTTTTACACTAGAACTGAAATGGTATACATCCCTTAGAATGTAGGATTTCTCTTGGTTCCTAAAGAAACATCTCCTACAACCTGGAAGGGAGTTTCTGTCACATTTAATAGGTATACTAGACGCTCCTGTTCAATTTGTGTGTGTGTGTGTGTGTGTGTGTGTGTGTGTGTGTGTGATGTGATGTGATGTGATGTGATTATGTGATGTGAAGCATCATGCCTCAGTTACAGACTATGAAACATCGCCATCCTGATGAGTTGCCCTCAATGGTCCTCTCCTCCATCAACTAATCTGAAGACCTCTGAAAAATCATCTAAGTTGACAGCCATCACCACAATCTTGGATACTGAATTTCAGAGTGCAACCTCAGATCATCCGCTGTCTATTCATAGCAACCTTCTTGGAGTGGATTGTGGGTTCCATATTGCTCCAGTTTGACTTCTTTTTAGTTTCAGAGGAGTGGAGTGGATTCATAACTCGCACCACCAGCACTGTTCCACACAACCTCACGTTCCAGTGCAGTCACAGATTTTTACAGAGACTGACCCATGCCACGTCCTGCCAAGATGTCTGCATTTGAACATGTCCCCTACACCTGTGGCTAGAGCTTGGGGTCTGTCCTTATTCGTGGACCTCCCGTTTGCCTCCTCCTTGATGTAATCATGACCCAGCTTTAAATGCTAACCCATCAATGTCAGAAACTCCAGTCAAGCGCACCCTGTCCCCATAGTGCAACCTTTTCAACATGATGGCTCATTAATAACTTTTTAAAAGGATGATGGCGTGGATACTATTTATAGGGGTTTCTTGAGCCGGCCTGCCAAAGGAAAGGGAAATTAACATGGAAAAATTGTCAACTGGAAAACATTCGTGTTTATCAACAAATCAGTCAAGCTCCAGCTACTGTAAACTGTGCTTTTAGCTACATAAAATGTATTAGCAATGACAGTTGTCGGGATGCCTCATTTCATTACACAGCTTCCCTGGCACTTGTGGCAACGGGACGGAAGACAGGAGGGTCCACAATCTGTATATATCCCCGTTGTCCTTCCTCGCATTCCCTTGACACCTGCCAAGTCTCTGGCCGTCACAGCGTTCTCCAAATGAACCGCTAGATCGTTCGCGAAGTGGAAACATGGCACAGGAAGCGTGCGAAGTCAATTAAGTGTTAATTAGCTTTGACAGAGGGGGCACCAGTCTCCCAAGCGAGCTAAATAAATGTCAAAGCAATGGCGGCTGATCGCCAAAATTAGGGAGATGAATGCTGGGTGATTGGGAGCAAAGTGTATGATTTAGGGCAGGGTGGGGTAAAGCTGGTAACTTGCCGCCATAATTCCTCTAACAGCCCAATCCTATAAATCTTTCTGAGAGTCACTGAAGCACAGATTAGAATGGAATCAATGGATCAAGTCCAAACCTTCTGCCCTGCGGCTGGATAAAATCATAAATCAGCGTATGCTCCAGTGGGTTCTATTTAGCCTGATCTCTTGAACGAAGAGCCCAAGAAGGAGTTGGGTGGGGGGAAGATTCAAGGTGGGACTGATACATGCCCAGGGACACATGCTATTTTTTGTGGGGGAGGGGGATATTTGCTTACTTTTGGTGCAACTCACCTCCTTCCTGAAGATAAGCTGACTCTTGAAAGTGGCTGTCAGTGGAAGATGAATTAGAGGAACACTTCACATCTAAATGCTAGAGGTGCCACCAGCAGCCTAGCCCCAGTCCACCAACAGATACAGGTCACAATTTGTTTTCCTACCAATATTTCAGATCAATGGTTTGGATTTGGGTGGAATGCCCAGGTCCTTGGTTGTGTCACACATACTAGTGAAAAGGGAGGGTAAGCTTCATCATTTTTTCCCAAGCCACAGAAATCTCTAAGGTGCACAAATGGCCTCTCTATGTGAACTCAAAAGTTACCAGAGGGTCAAAAGCAGTTTGGGGGAGACATCTTTCCCTCTCAAAGAAAGAAAACAACATTACGACTCCTCCAGATAAATGAATGAAACAAAATCCCTCCTAGAACTGCCAAATATCTCAATGGTTTAGGTCTCTGGTTGCAAAGCCGGGGGTTGGGTGTTTGACTCCCTCCCCGGGGCCCCCGGGGCTGGACATGATGATCTACAGGTTCCCTTCCAGTTCTAAAATCTAAGCTCGTAGTTTCATGGCACAGTGTTCTATGCAACTCCCTGCCACAGGAGGTGGTGATGGCCTCTGGCCTGGCTGCCTCACAAGTGGATTGGACAGATTCCTGGAGGAAAAGTACATCACAGGCTACAAACCATGATGGAGATGTGTCATCTCCAGGCTTAAAACTGGGGTACTTCAAAAACCAGATGCAGGGGAGTGGTAGCAGGAGACAGATATCTAGTCTTCTGCACTCCCAGATGCATTTGGTGGGGCCACTGTGAGATACAGGAAGCTGGACTAGATGGGCCTTTGGCCTGATCCAGTATGGCTCTTCTTATGTTCTTATGTTAGTTAAAATGATGTACTGCAGCTCTATATGTGCTCATGACCTGGGACTCAATTCCAGATTACAGGCTCATGGTTCACTCAGCCTTCCATCCTTCCAAGGTCAGTAAACTGAGCACCCAGATTGCTGGGGGAGGGGCAATGTGTGGCTTGCATAATTACTTAGAAACCACCCAGAGAGTGCTTTAAGTGATGTGTGGGGACGATAAATAAGCGCCACACTTAGCTTTTTTGCTTTCTTAGCTGTGGAGTGCCACATTTATAGAGCATCCAGTCTTAAACAGTGTTTGGCCCCTGCCCTTTGAGCTACTCTTCTCAGCTTCGAGGACTCCCCGCCATACAAGGGAAGCCATGGGCTGTGTGCAACACAAACAGGGAAATCTTTAGTCCATTTTCAATGTGTGTGTGTTGTGTTGTGACTAGAGATGGGCACAAATAAAAAATGGCATTTCGTTTGTCGTTTGTCGTTTGGAGGGTCAGTTTTGGTTCGTTTCCGTTTTTCGTGAATTTTTGCAAAAAAATTCATTTTTGTTTTCGTTCGTTCGTTACCATTTCATTACCATTCATTTCAATTTTTTGTGATTTTTTAAGGATTTTAACTTCACTCATATTGCAGTAATGGAAACAAAATGCACAACAAAATTTCTAGTGTTTCTGTTCGTTTTGTTTCATTTTAGAGACAAAATTCATTTGTCATTTTGTTATGTAACGAAACAAAAAAACAAAAACAGAAACGAAAAATTGTTCGTTTCATGCCCATCTCTAGTCGTGACAGTCATGACCGACTCTTCATGACCCCATGTCCATGGAGTTTTCTTGGCAGGAATACTGGAGTGGCTTGCCAATTCCTACTCCAGGCACCTATGGCGCCTGTTATTCTCTGGTCATCTCCCATCCAAGTACTAACCAGGGCCAACCCTGCTTAGCTTCTGAAATCAGGCAAGATCGGATGTGCTTTTAGGGCATCTACCATCTCCCAAAAAGGGCCACATGGACCCCTTGGAGAACAAATGTTCTGTGAGACCACTAAAAGAAGATAGATAGAAGTAGTAAAATTACTAGTTAACTGATATGTTATTATATTCTGCTATGTATGATCTTTGACTTGATAGACTCAATGTAACCTTTTGCGATTTCTTTCTTTCTTTCTTTGCCCTTTCCCCCTTCCCTTTCCCCTTAAAACTAATAAAACCTTTAAATACATATATAAAAAGAGAACAATTGTTCTAGAAGACTCATGGAGGCTTGCAGACACAGTATTGCTCATTGCTGACCACCACCACCACCACCACCACCACAACAACAACAATGGTGATGGTGATGGTGGGTATCAGGCAGTCACCTAAACCTACACGGACATTGCCTTCAGTGGCTTTTGAGGCTCCAGTCACCCTTGTGAAGCGAACCTTCATTCTCCTTGGCTTACCTGAGTGGTGAGGCCTTTTCATGGTGCTTTCAACAAAGTAGATTTTTGAGGAGTCTGAAACTGGAAAAAAAACTGTGCAGGTAATTTTTAATAACACTGCAACACACATGCATCCCAAGCTGTGAAAAAAATGTCATGGTTGCTTGAGTTTTTGGATCTCTGTGTGTATGTGTGTGCATGTGTGTGCATGCGTGCATGCATGTGTCCGTGTGTGCATGTGTGTGTGTGTTTAAACATTTAATCAGTAGTTGAGTGTTTGCTCTGTATGTGCATGTGACATGTTCCCCAAAGGGACAGTAAATTGCACCAAAAATAAAACACAACTGTCTCATGCTGTTGGGAGAAACTTGATAAATGAGCAAAAATGAGTTTAGTGAGTATTCTTGATATCCTGAATTCAAGAACTTTAAATATTCGAGCAAAATTCCAATTTTCTCAGAATGGGTGGACTTTTGCAGATGAAAGAGTTGTCCTGTATCAAGATGAGCCTTCCAGATGCATAGACAACTGGACTGGAATCTCAGAGGAGATAAGTGGCACATTTCTGCCGCTCACATTTGAGTATACAAGGCTATCTCACTTTTTGATAAATAAATTAGCACTACTTTCTTTCTTTTGATTTGGATTAGTTTAGATCAGGTCTGAAATGGCTCAAAGTGATCTGAACTGTGTGAGAGTTGACCCATATCAGTTTGAACCAATCATGTGATTAACACCAAAGAAGATGGTACAATGTGCCTCCAAAATGTTGCAAAGCATATGCTGATACTTCACGCCCATCTCATCATTGTTCGCAGTCCTGCTTGGGACCAGTACGAAGTAATCTAACCGCACGTCCATTGCAGGATGAGGGGAGTTCGTCCTGACCATGCCCCCTGAACTGCGATCTAAGCGGGATGAGACATTCCACTCCCTGGCCTCGGGAATCTCCTCATCTTGATTCTCATTCTGATGCAAGTGCCCGTGAGGTAAGGCTCATCATGCAATGTGCCATTCTCCATCTAGTGGCAGGAGTGCAAAGTGCCATTCACCAGTACATTCCCTATGGAGTCAGCAATGCAGTGCAGAGAGATTAAAAGGCAAATGACTCAAACTTAGCTCCGTAATGCATTGAAGGCAAGGCTTTGGAGAATCGAAACATCGAAAAATGGAAGGTTGGGTCGAAAAAAAAAACGGAGAACAAAGGCATGGAATTTCACATCTCATCACGGAACGAGGACATGCAGAAACAGTCATGCCGGTATCATCAATCACGCCCGTGCATACATGGGAACAGGGACAGAACCGGAAGAAGACCATGTGACCATGACTGACATCAACACGCAGCAAACTTCCTCCCGGGACGAGAGTGGATGTAAAGTAACCGTCATTGAAGGAGAACTGCAGAATGGTATGAAGGAGAAGTAAATTTTGAAGACTATTAGCTTTAGGCTACTGTTTTGGGCAATGTCCTGTTCCCAAGGTGGAATTATTTCCAGGGTCAGAGTGGAAGGCATACCAGAATGTAAAGTAAACCAGGTGCAGGAGAACCAGAGTCCAGAACAGACCATGTCAACCCTGTGCAAGTGACAAACCAGCAAACTCTCAGAACATCTAGCAAGTTTCATATGGCAGTCCAGAAGATTATTTGCAGCAGGGTCAGGATGAAACAGAGTCAGCAATCAGAAGAAACTATGTCTTGCATGGTTCACAGTCCCAAAATAGAGGCTTATTTATAGCCTGCATACTCTAATTAAAAACTGTAAACCACCCAGAGACTACTTGAAGTGGTATGGGATGGTATATAAGCAGAACACTTTGCTTTGATTTGCTAGGTTGAGGAAGCCGTACACAACACTCTGCCGATATAGCTGGAAAAGAGCTCAGTTGAAGGATTTGGCCCATGGGTCTCCTGGGGAGGAAAAGCCATCCATTCAGGAGATCTTCTACTCCTGAGTGGAACCTTTTCCTTGAGGAGTTCTTCCCTACAACCTAGCACAGGCATGTCCAAACTTCGGCCCTCCAGATGTTTTGGACCACAACTCCCACAGTTCTTTGTCATTGGCAATCTAAGCTTAGAATTCTGGGAGTTGTGGTCCAAAACATCAGGAGGGCCAAAGTTTGGACATGCCTGACCTAGCATCTCCTCTTAGGATTTCAAGTTAGGCCTGTGGCACTTGCATGGCTGGGCAGGACCCTTTATTGAGATGGGGACCTTTACTTGGAAGCCACCTTTATTGAGATGGGGTCATGATCCTAGCCACCCAAGGGTCCACCACCATGTGGAGATTTGGCCTCCTGGATCTGACAATCCCTCGCTCACCTTGGATTGGAGAAACTCTAATGTATCCTCACTACACAACCCACCAAGAGATAGCACGGCACTCAGGAATCTCACCAGCATAGTCCAATCACCCTGCTTATGGGGAAGAATATTCTGATGACAGTGAAGTCATGTATAGAGATGGGCATGAAGCGAACAATTTTTCATTTCCTTTTTGTTTTTTCGTTTCATTACACAACGAAACAACAGCGAAACGAACAGAAACACTGGAAATTTTGTTGTGCGTTTCATTTCCATTACTGCAATACAAGTGAATTGCTTAAAATTCTTTTAAAAATCACACAAATTGAAATAAATGGTAACAAAATTGTAATGAAATGAATGAAAATGAAAATGATTTTTTTTGCAAAAATTCACGAAAAACAGAAACGAACTGAAATGGGCCCTCCAAATGACAAACGACAAACGAAATGCCATTTTTTTTAATTCGTGCCCATCTCTAGTAATGTATATACTCTTTTGCACTTCGGATTTTCTTTAACTATTCATAAGCCGGTGGTTGATTGAGCTTCAGCCAGTGCCAATTGTTTTGCTCTAGTCAAACCGTCATCTTCTTCAATTCTGACCCTTCCTCACTAGAATAGTTTGCCCTAACCCCTTTTTGCCTTTCTTTTAGTAATCACTAATTCTGTATTTAATTTGTTTGTGTGAACCATAAAGTGTTAGGTAGTAACACTCATCCCTTATCCCCACCTGGGTGGACAGTGACCATAGTAGACCTAATTCTCCTCTAAAACAAGGGGTGAGTCCCCTTCCCATGCCTCATCCTAGTGGAGTACTCATTAAATATAATTAAACTATATGTTCTTCCTCAACTGCCATGTCCTCATAAAATGTTGGTGATCAGTAGCAAGATCTGCCCCCCCTCCCCTCGCAAGGTATCCTAAATAGAGAAGCTGGGCTCACTACGAACCATTGGCTTAAATTCATAAACCTGAATGTTCTTCTATTCCCATGGCCACACTTCCCATCTATTCTTCCTTGAAGGATAATCTGCGACATATGGTTTTTTAAAATTGTGCATTAGGTGGCCAAAATACTTTAAATTTCTTCTCTTTACTCTTTCTTCTCTAGCTTTTTATTCATGTGTTGTGATACGGCCACGTGTAGTGCTTCCAACTGTTCAAGTTATCTTCAGAATTGGTTTGCAAAATTATGCATTAAGCAATTTAAAACAAACAAACAATTACCATGGTGAGTCCTGCTTGGTTCGGTGGGGCTGACCCGTAGGGTGTTTGGATTGGAAATATTTATTTATTTATTTATTTATTTATTTATTTATTTATTTATTTATTTATT
>JAHTLZ010000227.1:879251-897539 GCA_023846285.1 Phrynocephalus versicolor
ATTTATTTATTTATTTATTTATTTATTTATTTATTTATTTATTTATTGGACTTTTACCCCACCCATCTTCCGAAACGGAACTCTGGGCGGCTTACAATGCTGAACAGGTCAGCAAACAATACAATAGGGCAACAAACAAGTTAAAACAGCACAGGTAAGAATCAACGACAACAATATAAAAACAATGTAGAAAAAATAGCTTGGGTGAGCATATAGATGGCAGGGGAAAAATAATAATAATAATAATTAAAAAAACAACACTAAACAGAACCGCCAAAGGCCTCGTGAAAGAGCAGAGTTTTTAATGCTTGGCGGACGGCCAACAGGGACTCTGCAGAGCGCACTTCAGTTGGTAAGCTGTTCCAAAAAGAGGGGCCAGCCACTGAGAAGGCCCGGTTACGGGTGATGGATTTTCGGGCCTCTCTAGGCGTGGCAACCCGCAGCGAGTGCGCTCGCGACTGCCAAACTGGACGGGCCGAGGTTGATCGCTGGAAGATACACTCTGACAGGTAGTCCAGACCCAAGCCATGGAGGGCTTTATAAACTAAAACCAGGACCTTGAATCAGATCCGGGATGCAACGGGCAACCAGTGCAAGTGAGCCAGGACCGGGGTGATATGCTCATATGACCCCTGACCTTGAAACAGGACTATCCATTCCATCTTAAAATGCTGGACTCAGGGCTGAAAGATATGATATCAAATCCCCGTTTCTCTACTGACCTCAATGAGTGGCTTTGTGTCAGTCAGACCTCCCCAGATAAATCCATTTCCTAGTGCTGTTGTGTAGATGCAGTAGTGGAGGAATGGCAGATACGCCTGCTAAGTTCTTTCCAGAGAAGGTGCAATGGGGGATCAAATTATTAATCCTAATTGGAGCTAGACACGTGTGATAGTCTTATCCCACCCACCTAATATCCCAGCTCATAATCATTCACTATGCTGATCTGAGGCAACAGCTCAGGGCACGATGTGGGTAACAACACAGAGGCATCTGGAAAACCAAGGGAATTTGTAAGAAGGAAGTTTGACATGTATTTTGTCCAATTTTGCTTCTCATACATTGTTAATAGAGATGGGCACGACTCAAAAAAAATGGTGTTTCATTTGTTGTTTGTCGTTTAGGGGGTCCATTTCGGTTCATTTTCATTTTTTGTGAATTTTTGCAAAAAAACTCATTTTTGTTTCATTGCGTAACAAAATGAAAAAACAAAAACAAAAACAAAAAATTGCTGTTTCGTTAGCATTCATTACAGTTCAATGTATTTGCCGCAACGAAAATGAAACACACGACAAAATTTCTGGTGTTTCGGTTCGTTTCATTTTATTTTGGAGACAAAATTCATTTTTCATTTCGTTACATAACGAAACGAAAAAATGAAAATGAAAATGAAAAATTGCTCATTTCGTGCCCATCTCTAATTGTTAAGCCTGTCTTGGCACAAGCTCAGTGCCACTGTTGGCAGCCTTAGCTGACAATGACTTGAAGGGAAAGAATGGACGCAGCCTGGAGGCAAGCTCCTGATTTCTAAGTTGTTGCAAATCCTAACAGGTTCATCATAATAAATCAAACATCCAACTTGCCTTTCGCCCAGCGCCCCGAAACGTCCTCATTTCAGCACTTGCTAGTTTCACCACAATGCACAAGTGACATTGGTAAACAACACTTTGGAAGGCAGCGGAACATCCTGTCATGTCACTGAGGGGAGGGCAACAGAAATCGATTGGCATGCACTGGGGCAGCAACAGGAATAATTTTTCCAGATGTACTCTAAGAAATATGTGGAAACTGGGAATTCTCGGAAATATCCTTGTGGGATGGAATGAGGTGAGAGCCCATGTCTTACAGTGAATACAGCTGCAGCCTAGAACTCAGAAGACCAGGGTTCAAATCCCCAGTTAAGCCATAAAAGCACACTGGGCATGAGTGGTGGCATTGATAAAACCATTTATTAAATATCTTGAAACCATGTTAGGGTCACCATACATCAGAAGCATGTGTCTGTCCAGCAGTTGACCAGAGGTGGGCATGAAACAGAAAACCGATGGTTCAGTTCATTCTGTTTTGGGCCCCCTCAGTTTGTTTCATTGTGTTTCATATGAATTTTTAAAACAAAAATTCATATAACTGAACCCAAATGAACTGGTTTGGCTTACCTGGACCACTGCCAACACCTCGCCGCTGCTGGGGGACCGTTGATGCCACCACCGCTGCTGCCAGGGGACTGCCGACAGCACCAATGCTGATGCCATGGGACCACCACCACCACCACCACCACCATCATCACCACCACCACTGGGGGACCACCGCTGCCAAGGGACTGCCACCACTGCCGCTGGGGAACAGCCACTTACGCTGCCGACTACACGACCCCAAGGGCCAGGTTGGCACTTTTTTATTTTTATTTTTATTTTTATTTTTTAAATTTTGCAGCACCAACCATGTGGCCCCATGGCCCGGGTCGGCGCTTAAAAAAAATTAGCTAACAAAACAAATAATGAATAACAAAACAAATTAAAAATTCATTCCGTGCCCATCTCTACAGCTGACATAATCCAGGCACCTTGTTGATGAACAGCAATTGTTGTTATCTGCTGTCAAGGCAGTTCTGCCCATGGCAACTCTATGAATTAGCAACCTCCAAAATGTCTAGTCCTCAACTGTCCCATTCAGCTTACCTAAAATTAGGCCTGTGGGTTCCTTTAGAGGAGTGGTTCTCAACCTGTGGGTCCAAAGATGTTCCTGGATTACAACTCCCAGAAGCCTCCGCCACTTGCTGTGCTGGAAGGGGTTTCTGGGAGTTGCAGTCCAGGAACATCTTGGGACCCACAGGGTGAGACCCACTGCTTTAGAGAGTCAAAGCATCTCATATTGGCTCTTCCTTCTGCCTTCCACCTTCCCAGTATCACTGTCTTTTCCAAAGAATCCTGCTCTCTCATGATGTCGCCAATGAAGGACTGCCTCAGTTTCAACCTTTGTGCCTCCAGAGACCAGGGTGATGTGAAATCAAGGTGAACTAGAAATTGGAGGCCTCACCACTAAATTTCCTCAGACTGACAAAGCTGCTTGGAGAAGTAGTGAAATGTTTTGATCTCACAAGACAAAAAAGTCCTGTTGCCATGACTCAAAATACCAGTCTCCCAGAGATCTTCCTTGCAGTCCAGAGAATCCAAAACACTGTCCTCCAGCACCATATTTCAAACAAATTATATTTCCCCGTCAGCTTTCTTAACTATCCAGCTTTCACACCCATGCATGTTGATCAGAAATACAGGAATGTGGGTGATCTTGGTTTTGGTCCCCAGTGACACATCCTTACACTTGATGATCTTTCCTAATTTCTTCATTGTGGATACTCCAAGTCTGTTCTGATTTCTGAAATTTTGATTTTTGCCCACCAAGCCCGGAAATAAAGAGATGAGACAAATGCTTGGATTTAAACTTGGGCCACTATTTATTAAATGAATAAACTTAATTCTGAACTGTTCCTCCCTAATCAAGGAGGCATAGAAAGTGCAAGTGGTGTACTTAAACTCGAGATATTAAGTGATTCAATGCTGCACTGCTGTTCAGCATTGAATCAGGGTTGAAGGAAGTCTGGGCAGCCCTTATCTGTACCTCATTGGGATATTCATAGAATCATAGAATCATAGAATCATAGAGTTGGAAGAGACCTCATGGGCCATCTAGTCCAACCCCCTGCCATGCAGGAACCCCTTCACAATATTTCCGACAGATGGCCATCCAGACTCTACTTAAAAACCGTCAAAGAAGGAGACTCCACCACCCTCCGTGGCAGCATATTCCACTGCCGAACAGCTCTAACTGTCATGAAGTTCTTCCGAATGTTCAAATGGAATCTCTTTTTCTGTAGTTTGAAACCATTGCCCCAAGTCCTAGTCTCTGAAGCCATGGAAAACAAACCTGTTCCCTCTTCAATATGACATCCTTTCAAATATTTAAACATAGCTATCATATCCCCTCTTAGTCTTCTTTTTGAAAGGCTAAACATTCCCAGTTCCCTAAGCCGTTCTTCATAAGACATTTCTTCCAGACCTTCAACCATCCTAGTCGCCCTCCTCTGCACCCGCTCAAGGTTGTCAACATCCTTTTTAAACTGAGGCGCACAGAACTGGACACAGTCCTCCAGGTGGGGTCTGACCAGAGCAGAATAGAGTGGCACTATCACTTCCCTTGATCTAGATAGACACTATGGTTCTGTTGATGCAACCAAGAATCACATTGGCTTTCCTGGCCACCGCATCACACTGCTGGCTCATGTTCAATTTGTGGTCCACGAAGACCCCCAAATCCCTTTCACAGGTACTATTCTCTAGCCAAGTGTCCCCCATCCTATATCTGTGCAATTCATTCTTTTTACCTAGATGTAGCACCCTACATTTCCCTCTGTTGAAATCCATTCCGTTAACTTTGGCCCAGCACTCTAATCTGTCAAGGTCCTTTTGGATTTTCATCCGATCCTCTAGGGAATTAGCAACCCCTCCCAATTTGGTATCATCTGCAAATTTAATTAGCATACTCTCTATTCCTTCCTTCAAGTCATTAATAAAGATATTGAACAGCACTAGACCCAGAACAGAACCCTGGGGCACCCCACTGGTCACGTCTCTCCAAGATGATGAGAGGCCATTTATGATCACCCTTTGGGTGCGATCAGTCAACCAATTACAAATCCACCTAACTGTAGCACTATCTATCCCACTTCCTACTAACTTCTTAGCAAGAATACCATGGGGAACCTTATCGAAGGCTTGCTAACGTCCAGATAAGCAATATCCACAGCATTCCCCTCATCCACCAGGCCTGTAATTCTATCAAAGAAAGAGATCAAATTAGTCTGGCATGACTTGTTTTTAAGAAACCCGTGTTGACTTCTTGTAATGACAGCATTGTTTGTTAGATAATTGCAGACTGATTGCTTAATAATCTGCTCTAGGATCTTTCTGGGAATTGAAGTCAAGCTGACTGGGCGGTAATTATTTGGGTCCTCTTTTTCCCCCTTTTGAAGATGGGGACAACATTAGCCCTCCTCTAATTGATGGGGACTGTTCTCCAGGACTTCTCAAAGATTATTGCCAATGGTTCTGAAATTACTTCTGCCAGTTCTTTTAATATCCTTGGGTGTAATTCATCTGGCCCAGGAGACTTAAATTCATTTAATGCTTCCAGATGTTCCTGTACTACCTCCCTACCTATTCTATGTTGCAATTCCCATCCTACCTCATATACTCTTTGTCCCAGCGGATCTAACTTTGCCATATCTATTTTGCTATCTCACATCTTATTCCATCTAATTACCAATAAGGGCTGCCGAGCTAATATATTCATTAATTCTAATTCAGCCTATTCAAATACCTGTACGACTTGCACTGCCCTCCAGTTGTGACCGAGGATGAAAGGTCTCCCATGGTTAGTAGAGAATGGGATGGGCAAAAACACACCTACACTCCTGGACAATCAAAGTGTAAGGCAAAAATTCCCATCTGGCCCTTATGCGACCAGCTAATCTCAGTTGCCAAACTTGGGTCCCCAGTAGGGATGGGCAGGAAACGAAAAACAAAATGCTGTTTCATCGTTTTGTTGTGTAACGAAACAAAATGAAATGAGATGAGGAAGCAGCATTTTGTTATAGACGAAACGATCGTTTTCCCATTTCATTCCATCCTACTGGACTGTTTTCTGAGGGCTCCTGCTGAAGTATCAATGGATGGAGCCCTTTAAACCTGATCCAGTCAGCATCGGGGGGGGGCATGCATAAAGGGCTCCAGCCATTGACAGCTCAGCAGGAGCCCTTTAAGATGGCTCCCGGGGTCCCTGGCACCAAATCTGGTGCCACTAGGACCCAGGGGAGCCATTTTGTTCCATTTCATTTCATTTCGTATGTTTTTTTAAAAAAAATATGTAAAACATGAAACAAAACAAAATGGGGGTGAGCACAAAACGAAACAAAACAAAACCTTATTTTTCTGTTTTGTGCCCATCCCTAGTCCCCAGATGTTTGAGCATTGCATCTCCCAGAAGCCTTCACTGTGAGCTGTGCTGGCTAGGATTACTGGGAGTTGCAGTCCAAGAATCTCTGGGGACCCGTTGACCCAGGGCTAGGAATCACTGCTCTACTAGACAGACATGCTGATTGCTGAGCTTCCTTCGCCGTCTCCCTCCCCCTGTCCCCCTCTCTGCCATTTCCCCTGCAATGCATCGCTCCAAAACTTATTGAAAATTTTGTCAACAATCACCTCCACAAAAGCCTGGCACATTGTCTGCATAAAAGCCTTATTTCAATGAGAAAAATGACTATTAATGAGAACATGCTCCTTTCCGGCATCAGACGCGAAGAGACACAGGTCATAAATCTCTTTGATCTTTCTGCAATGGCTTGACTAGAAAACCAAGCAAGTTCATTTCTCTCTCCCCCCCCCCCCCCCCTCCTTTCTTAATATTTTTTTCTTTTAAAATCCTTCAGATTGAAATAGTTCCATTTAGTCATGAGTAATTTATCACACCATTTTGTTTTGCTTTTCCTTGGGAATTTTTTTCTCCTTTTTTCTCTTCTTTCTCTTTGCTCTCTTTCTCCTGATGGACCAAAAAATCCATTGTGACATGGAGATATTTGAGATACTTGTTGTCATCTTCCACCCCCACCACACTCTCTTTCTGCTAAAATATTTCGGATGAAAATATGCAACTAAACTGTGAAGACACAATGATAGATCTATCATGATCTCCCCTGCCGCCACCCCGAGTTATACATTCCTATGAACACTCTCTTTCCAGTAAATAAACAATCTTTTGTTGAGTTTTGCCTCAGAGTAGAGGCACAGGAAGAAGTGAAAAAGGAGGCCACAGCTGACTACAAGGAAGCCGCGCTGGACACAAGGGAATCTACCTGTGAATAAACATGAACGGACTGTGCCAAGAAATCAGAACAGAACAGATCAAAAAAACAGTGTGCGTCCAGCCACCAGGCTATTTCTGAATGACTGAGTAAAAGACGTTTTAGAAGAGGCAGTCATGTGCTAGCATACCAGGGGTGGGGGGGTGGGGGTGGGGGAACAAAATGAAAAATGAAAAATAAAGAAGATAAAAATGTGGCATCTTAAAGAATGAGACTGAGGAATGAGGGGAGCTGGATGGCACTTTTCAAATATTTGAAGGGCAGTCTTATAGAGGAGGGGAAGGATAGGGTCATTCCAGTGTGCAGAATACATAATAATGGGGTCAAGTTATAGGAAATGAGCTTTAGGCTAAATATCAGGAAAAAATCTTAACTGTTAGAATAGTATGACAATGGGATCAATGGCCTTAAGAGGTGGTGAGTGCTCCAACAGTGAGAAAAAAAAATTGGACAATCATCTGCTTTAACTTGCATTCCTACCTTGAGCAGGGGTTGAATTTGATTACCTTATCGGTCCCTTCCAATTCCATTATTCTATCTTTTCCCCCTCATTTTTCTTAGTGATTGTCTCACTTGGTGGTGGAGTCCACTATTCTTGTTTTGGACTTCCAGTTGGCACAGTCATGAGCTAGGTCTGGGTGAACCTGGGGCAATATCATGTCATTCTCAAGGGTGTTTGTCCAGCGCTATTTCAAATGACCCCTTGGTAGGGATCTGCTGACCTCCAGGGTGAGACCCCTTTTGGCCAGAGTTTCCTCATCAGCATGCAGGACATGTCCAAGCCAGTGCAATCAGTCTTTGTACATCTTGTTGGTGATAGGTATAATTCCGTATTTTGCATACATGATTCTTTTGTGTGAGGCCAGAGATCCATTATTCCATTATTCTATGATTCTATTCAATGGACTAGTCCACAAAAGGTCACATTTAAATATAGCAGTTCATCTTTATTTTTTAAATTTTATTTATTTTATTTCCTATCAAAGGTAGGCAACTATGTTCTTTCAGATGTTCTCAGCCAACAGTTTCAATCAGGCCAAACCCACATAAGCAATGCGGACAAATAATTTGTACAAAAGCACCAACAGTGATGGAAGTCTTCACCATCTTTATACATCTACAAAACCCAGAGTGTTTTTTAAGTCTCTACAAGCAGAAAAAAAAAAACAGTATAGTGACAAACAGTGGGGAGAGAGATGTTGTCCCCATGCTTTTGAATTTTCCCCATGAAGAGAGCTTTCATGAGTTGATTCCTTCATTCATTAATTTTAAAAAATAAACGAGACTGCCCAAAATGGAATGACCATGTATGGTAGAAAATGGTTGAATGTATCAGCATTCTATCACTTCATCCTACTTTATGGATAAAGCATGTCTAGATCTGGGAACGGAAGGGGGACAGAGAGTGTTTATGCATCAGGAAGGACCAAATTCTGTTTTCTGGGCTACATACATAGCTGTCTTGAGATAAGGAAAGCACAACTGAGTACACAATCCTGTATATTGATGTTTCACAACTTTGGCTCCCCAGATCTTTGTGGACTACAAGTCTCAGAAGTCTTTGCCACTGGTTGTGCTGGTGAGACATTGTGGGAGGCAGAGTCCAAATATATTTGGGGAATCATGGTTGGGAGTGACTGTGATAGATAAGAATCCATCAACAGAATCCAAGGCCAGGCCAACATGCCATCTGATGTTCTGGATATTTGAAAGTTGTGGATAGCAAGACAGAAGAACTGTTTTACTGAATACCTCCTGGGGAAAACCCCCATCACTTCTCTGTGAGTGTGCTCACCATTCAACTACACTCCCACTATAGTGCCAAGGGAGTCACAGAATTATAGAGTTGGAAGAGACCTCAAGGGCCATACAGTCCAACCCTCTACCATGCCGGAACCCCATCACAGTATTTCCGATAGGTGATTATCCAGCCTCTGCTTAAAATCCTCCAAAGAAGGAGACTCCACCACCTTCTGTGGCAGCATATTCCACTGCCAGACAGCTCTGTCATGAAGTTCTTCCTAATGTTCAAATGGAATCTCTTTTCCTGTAGTTTGAAACCATTGCCCCGAGTCCTAGTCTCTGAAGCCATGGAAAACAAACTTGTCCCCTCTTCAATATGGCATCCCTGTATGGAATCCCAGCAGACTTTCTTTTGTCTCTTTCTTGTCCAGAGGGACAAGAAGGAAGTAATTGTACACACTGAAGAATTTGGGAGAAGCCTAGCCATAGGCCTAGGAGGGGTTGAGGAGAGGGGAGGAACAAAAGAGAAATTTGAGAAAGTTACGGCACTCACTGGGAAAGGCTTTTGAGAATGTTTAGGCCAGGGCTAGATCAGAGCCTCTCTAGGACATAATCCATTCTACACTCTCCTGTGCAATGTGTAATGTAAGGATGTGAGTTGTGTAAGTAATGCTCCTCTCCTCTTTGGTTGTCTTATGACACTTGACTGCACAAGCCAAAAACCAAGATTCCACGCTTACAGTTTCCTTCAGGTATAAGACTATGTTTTTGTCTAATATTGAGGCTAAAATTGAGGGCTGTCTTATACACGGAAGTGAGCCGAGGAGAGAACCATGCAGTTGCAAAACGGCAATTCCGGGTTGAAAAATGGTGGGTTGTCTTATACATGGGGACATCTTATAGATAGAAAAATGTGGGTAAATGTTTACTGGAGTGACAACCCCCCACACACAAGCTTGTGTGATGGGACAATGTCTACCATGCATCAAGGACAGAAGGCCAGTGGAGGTGCCCCAGTCATCTTGGCTTTCTTCCCTGTTCCCTTCTGGCTGTTTCCCGTCCTTTGCTGCCTCCAAAAGCTGCCTCATTCCACCTATTATGACAGGACTAGCCCAGGCTGTCTTGAGCCATTTCACGGACACTTGTGCAGCAGGACTTTCTGCAGGATTCTGCCATGTGAAAATGAACAAAGAAGAAGCACACCAAGTAAACAAGAAAGGGCCTTGCCTCCTAAGAATCCTTACAGCTTACAACAATCCACCAACTGCTATTTCCATACATGTTCCAACACTGCCATCTTTTGATTCTTTGCAGCAGCTGGTGACAAACGCAGAGGCAAACGCATCAGAAAGCTGCCCTTCTCTACGGAGAGATATTTTTAATTGTGTGACTTTATTCTGCACCTAACTCTCTCTGTCTCCTTTAATCCACACACCTTCTGGAATCAAGACTCAGGGAGCTCATGAGGAATAGGAGAAATTAAAATGTGAACTTCTCCAGCTGTCTTAGAGAGGAATGGGGAAGGTGGAGAAAGACATCTAGGCTAGAAATAAAACACAGGGAGATGACAGAACAACTGAAACACTCTTTCTTGTTGCAGACACAGGGAAGGGGAAGATGACTGCGTGTCTTTCAAAACAGCCATTTTAGCTCCAGAAGAAGAAGCAAAGAATTGAAAACCAGTCCAGATGTACGGTGTTTAGAATCTAGGACAGGATGGATAGATGTGGAAAGTTCAAAGGGAAGGTTATTGCCCTCGCAACCATCCAGGGCATGGGTGTTTTTGCAACCCGGCATGCTGCCTGTAGAAGGTGTGGCTGGAAGGGACCGTTCTAGACTTTTGTGACTGTCAACCTATCCAGGATTAACCAATTGTTTCTTAAAACAGAGCCACACAGCTCAGCTTACAGCCTTTCCCCTCTTCCATGTGTCTGTTGAGACCTGCTTCTGAAAGACAATCAGCCATGTTTCTTCAGTTTGCTGTAGATTTGTTTGATCGGAAGTAATAAAACCTATTACTCTTTCACTTACCAATGTTTCAGAGTGAGACTATAAGTGCCAGTAGGATAGAAAAAGGGGTAATCTACTTTGCGAAACTTGAAGGTATTTTTAATGTGAATCCCCTAACCTCTATTGTAGAATTAGAAAACTTTTAGCCACAACTTCATCATCCATCAATACAGGAACCACACAGGCAGAGGAAAACTCGCAAAACCAAATATGTTAAAGTGTCTAGATGTTGACTTCTAGCTACTTGGAGGCACTAAGTACTGTAGTGGGACCTTATGACCTGTTGAAAAGGTGAATCATCACTAGATCTGGGAGTCTTGGTGGACCACAAATTGAACATGAGTCAGAAGCAGTGTGATGTGGTGGCCAAGAAAGCCAATGCAATTCTTGGTTGCATCAACAAAACCATAGTGGCGAGATCAAGGGAAAGTGATAGTACCACTCTATTTTGCTCTGGTCAGATCCCACCTGGAGTACTGTGTCCAGTTCTGTGTGCCTCAATTTAAAAAAGGATGTTGACAACCTCAAGCAGGTACAGAGGAAGTCGACCAGGATGGTTGAAGGTCTAGAAGAAATGGCTTATGAGGAATGACTTAGAGAACTGGGAATGTTTAACCTTTCAAAAAGAAGGCTGACGGGGGATATGATATTTGAAAGGATGTCATATTGAAGAGGGAACAAGTTTGTTTTCCATGGCTTCAGAGTCTAGGACTCAGGGCAATGGTTTCAAACTACAGGAAAAGAGATTCCATTTGAACATTAGGAAGAACTTCATGACAGTCAGAGCTGTTCGGTAGTGGAATATGCTGCCATGGAGGGAGTCTCCTTCTTTGGAAGTTTTTAAGCAGAGGCTGGATGGCCATCTGTCAGAAATATTGTGATGGGGTTCCTGCATGGCAGGGGGTTGGAATGGATGGCCCTTGAGGTCTCTTCCAACTCTATGTTTGTATGATTGTATGATTGTATGATCTCTCTCTCTCTCCCTCCCTCCCTCTCTCTCTCTCTCTCTCTCTCTCTCTCTCTCTGAATATGATCACATGGGAAAAGAGATCCCAATCTCTTCCACTTGCTTATATACATGTTGCTTATATACCACACCATAATGCTTAAAGCACTTGCTGGGTGATTTACAATTCAATCGTACAGGCTACAGATTGGTCCTCTCTTCCTTTCACCACCCCCTAAGGTGGACACTCAATTTACTCACCTCAGAATAATGGAAAGAAGAGTCAACTTCTTGCCGGCTACCAGGATTGACCTCAGGTCATGAGCAGACTGCAGTACTGCAATTTAACCACTGTACCATGAGGCTCAAAACCACTCAAAGAGGTCACCACTTGAATCTAAAGCCCTGTTGGGGTTCTCCAAAGTTGAGTCCAGCTTGATAGCAAAGGACAACAAAACATACCTATGCTTAGACTGTTTTTTTTTCTTTCAATGGAAAATAGTGGACTTCAAGCCACATGTAGACCTTTGAGTGACCTTTTCTGGTGCAATCAGGCATGTGGCTTTGCCGTCATCTGACTGCACCATCATTCATTTTCTGTCTCATGAGTGAGTCGTCCCTGGCATTGAATCACCATCTTAGTGCCATTTTGCTGCCTGGGGTCCTCTTGGGGAGACAGGTGGGTTAGAAGTGTTTTAGATCAGATGAAATCAAATTAATCTACCCCTGGTGACACTTGACTCCATCTTCCTCACTTCCTCTGAGTCAACCTGCAGAGCCTCATGGTGCAGTGGTTATATTGCTATACTACAGCTGAAACTGTGTTCATGACCTGGGGTTCAACTCCAGGCCGCAGGCTCAAGGTTCACTCAGCCTTCCATCCTCCTGAGGCCGGTAAAACGAGTACCAAGCTTGCTAGGAGATGGACAATGTGTAGCCAGCATAATTAAATTTTAAACCGCCCAGAGAGTGTTTTAAGTGCTATGGAAGTATATAAGCAGAACACTTTGCAGATGGTAATCTCATTCAAGGTAGAGACTTCTCCTACGGAAGGACAGTAGCATCCAAACAATCAGTGAGAACAAACAATATTAATTTGTTGTTGTGATGTGTGCTCAAGGCTCAAGCGGCCTTAAAGTTGTGTGTCCAACCCTTTCACTTAATAGTCTGTCTAACAGACACGAGGCTTCCTTTGTTTTACATTGTTATCCGGCACGAATAGAAACATATGGGGCTTGAAAATGAAAGTCAATGGAAAGTTTTAGATGTGGAGCAAACATTGATTTCTTCAATTAAATGGAAGAAAAAGAGGACAAGTGGGAAAGGTTCCAGGAAATAGCTGTGTATCTGATCTTGTTATTTCAGTGCAGACAACCAAGTAGACATATTGGCCATTAGTTCTTCCGCCCAATGGACTTGGGGACTCTTTATCTGTTTGATCAGAAGTTCCTGCTGACTTTTGTGTGTGATGGACAAGGGCTTTTTAAAGTGGGGGGAATGCAGGTAATGATGCACCAGGGAGGGGTAGATTTGGTTGCTTTCTTAAAGATCTGCAAAAGAGCAGGTCGCCTTGCCCTCCATCAAGCACGTTGGATGGTTGGTTCACATTTCTTCTTTGCTTTGACTTTGACGGTTACTTCACGTCCTTCCTCGAGCCGAGGTGAACTTGCCTCCATGTTGAAATCGGTTTTAGTCACGTGACCTAATGCCGGTTCTGCCCCTGTTTCTCTGTACTCACGGGCATGCTGATTGAAACCGGCAGTACTTTAACTGCATGTCCTCGATCCTTAGCTTGTGGTAAGGAACAAACACAAACCAGGGTGAACTGTTCGAGGAAGAATCTTGGTCGATAAGTGGGGAAAATGGATTCATAAGAAGGAGTTATAATTCCTGTTGTTCGATACATTGAAATACTGATGTTCCTCCTCCCCTTCTCAGCCAAAAAAAAAAGTAATCGCACTAAGTATTTTCTTGATGCGGGTTAAGAGGAACCACACGTCCCCTGGGGGGGGGCGGATCAAGAAGTGGATTGAAAAGATTCCCGAGCTCCAGGACGGGAATCTCTCACCCTGCTTGGAGCACAGTTCAGGGGGCGTGGTCGGGGTGGATTGACCCTACAAGGATGTGAAGTTCCGTTCCTTTGAACTCGGATTGACCCCACAAGGACGTGAAGTTCCGTTCCTTCGAACTCGGATTGACCCCACAAAAAGTGAGGTTCTGTTCCTTTGAATCGGTCTCCAGCAGGGCCGCGAACTTCAGGGAGAGGGACATGAAGTATCAGCCTTAGTCTGGCTTTGTTCCACTGTGCCTTCCTCCCCAGAGTCTCCTCATCTGCACCAGCTCCTCCCCCCACTTTGGAATCCATGCCTTTGTTTCCTCCACATCCCAGCTCTGTGAAAACTTGCTCACAAATCTTGGAAAGTTATACATTTTTAAATGAAAAAAAGAAGAAAAACAAAATACAAGTGGCAATGGCACACAAATTAAAAATCCAATGAGAAAATCTGCAACTTTCTTCATAAGCTTGGTGAAAAGAACTTCAAAGTCACCAAAGAAAGAAAGAAAGAAAGAAAGAAAGAAAGAAAGAAAGAAAGAAAGAAAGAAAGAAAGAAAGAAAGAAAGAAAGAAAGAAAAAGCTATATGTGGAAGGAAAAAAGGAGATAATTAGATGTCTTTACCTGCAGTATGAGCACTTTCTTTGTTGCTTTTCCCCCTTCAGTGTTTAAAGAATTAAAGCATGTTGGGAAGAGAAAGTTTTAGGGTGAACTGAAAACCAAGACAGTGGAATCAAGATGCACACTCACCTGAACCACAAAGCAACTGCTTTATCAACACCACACAGGTGTATAGCACTGAGGCAGATAAAAACATATAAGACCCGAGATGACAGTTTGGTGCCCAGGATACATTCATCATCCATGATATACCTGTGCATCTGCTCTAAGCCGCAGGCATTTCCCTTGTCTTGCTTGAGAGATACTGAACAGGGTGGTCATAATTTTCCCTTTTTCTCATCACACAGCATGGTTGGTCAGGGGGGGAAATGGGCTCCAGGAAGGCTTCCCCTCCCCCATGGTGATAAATGGCTGTCCCGACCTTATCAGTGAGTAGACGGCCTAGACAGTTAGGGATTATTGTGTGAGAAATAAATTCGGGTGCATGCACCCCAAAATCACAGAAGGAAGCCTTCGATCAACAGCCATCAGCAGCTGCCAAAGACAACGTTTGCATTTCACAGTCTCTGTGTTATATTTGGGATGGGCTGTTTCAGTGTACCTCTGGAGCAGATTCCCCAACCTCAGCACCTGCCACTGTCAGCCCTGTGTGTGTGTGTTGTGTCATTACAGTTGTGACCAACTCTTCGTGACTCCATGTCCATGGATACTGGAGGGGTTTGCCAGTTCCTACTCCAGGCGCCTACAGCACGTGATATTCCCTGGTGGTCTCCCATCTGAGTACTAACCAGGGCTGACCTTGCCTAGCTTCCGAAATCAGGTGGATGTGCTTAGGGCATCTAGCTAGCCCTGCAGGCTTCCAACTGTCCAAGAGGCAAGCCAGGAAAAAATAAAACCTGGAAGTGATAGAAAGCTTGATTTAAAAAAAATCAGACAGGGTGCACACTATCTTGCTTTCATGCAAAATTGCTCTTCAGAATTAAACTTAGAATTATAGAACTATTGAATTATTGACTTAAGAAGTGACTATAAGGCCGTCAAGTCCAAACCCTTACTTGATGCAGGAATCCAAAGCACAGCAGATCCAAGGAGACTTGTGCAGTTGTTAAATGCCTGTACCGCAGCTAAAACTGTGCTCACAACCTGAAGTTCAATCCCAGGCAGCCGGCTGAAAGTTCACTCAACCTTCCATCCTTCCAAGGTTGTTAAAATGAGTACCCAGCTTGCTGGGGGGGGGGGGGCATCACTCAGCCTTCTATCCTTCCAGGTTGTTAAAATGAGTACCCAGCTTGCTGGGGGGTGGGGTGGATGTTTAGTCTGCATAAATACATTGTGTACCACCCATAGAGTGCTTTAAGCACTATGGAGTGCTACTGCATATGCCTCCAGCCTTGGAGCATTCATTGGTTCCATTGTTGCACTGCAGTCACAGTTAAGACATCTACTTGTTCCCTGCTATATTGCGGTTCATATATTGCGGTCCCAGTATATTGCGAGTAGAGATGGGCACGAAACGAACAATTTTTCTTTTTTTTTTCTTTTTCTTTTTTTGTTATGTAACAAAACGACAAATGAATTTTGTCTCAAAAATGAAACGAAACGAACAGAAACACTGGAAATTTTGTCGTCCGTTTCGTTTTCGTTACGGCAATACATTGAATTGCTTTAAATGCTAAAAAAAAATCACAAAAAATTGAAATAAATGGTAACGAAACGGTAACAAAACCAACAAAAACAAAAACGATTTTTTTTGCAAAAATTCACGAAAAAAGAAAACGAACCGAAACGGACCCCCCTAAGCGAAAAACGACAAACAAAACACAATTTTTTTGATTCGTGCCCATCTCTAATTGCGAGACTGCAGTATATGAAGGCAAGGGCTCTGGGGACAAGCTGTTTGGACCTGTTTGGGGCTTCCTGCACTTACCCCAGGCCTGGTGCTGCCCTGAACGGGGCTCTGACAGGTCCAGGAAGCCCATTGGAGGCTTGTTTGGGGCAGCACCAAGCCTAAGGTGAATGCAGGAGATCCCAAACAGGCCCCTCCAGTCTGGTTTGTTCTCCATGGCTTCAGAGACTAGGACTCGGGGCAATGGTTTCAAACTACAGGAAAAGAGATTCCATTTGAACATTCGGAAGAACTTCATGACAGTTAGAGCTGTTCGGCAGTGGAATATGCTGCCATGGAGGGTGGTAGAGTCTCCTTCTTTGACAGTATTTAAGCAAAGGCTGGATGGCCATCTCTCGGAAATACTGTGATGGGGGTTCCTGCATGGCAGGGGTTGGACTCGATGGCCCATGAGGTCTCTTCCAACTCTATTAATTCTATGATTCTATGACCTGACCCAGCATCTGCGTAACACAGATTTCCCTTTATCGCAGGTCGGGTTGGATCCCTAACTCCAACGAAAAATGGGGGATTACTGTATCCTGATATTCAGCCTAAAAACCTAACTTTCTGGTAATAATGGGATGATCGAGAAAAGATCATGCCACTCCTGTTGTGAACACCTTATAAATACAGGGGTACCCCAACTTAACAGCAGCTCAACTTAAGAGCAATTTGACTTAAGAGTGGAAAACTGTTGGCAAATAATTTTTTTTTCATTTTAAAAAATGTTTAACTTGTTTATTTATTTATTTTATAGATCCCTACATAAGAGTAGTTCGACTTAAGAACATGCATTCAGAACGGATTAAGTATGTACGTCGAGGTACCACTGTATTAGAAAAGGACTATCCTATCTCTTCTCTGTCTTCTTTTCTCAAGGCTAAACAAACCTAGTTCTTTCTTTCTTTCTTTCTCATAGGGCTTGTTTTCCAGTCCTAACATTGTTTGGTTGAAGTTTTTGTTTCTTAGTGGCAAAGACTGTTGTGAGGGTGTCTGAGATGAGCTTGGGGCCAATAACAGTCTTGAGGGGGCCCCTGCAACCTTCCCTTTGCCCATCCTTGCAATATATTCATGCCCCCTTCTCTATCTCTTCTACCTTTTTCCATGGTGCCAGTCTTTATCAGCCCTGCACAGAAATGCACACCACACCACACCCCGGGTTTTGGATTATGTGTCTGACAGGTGTTGGAGATCTGAAAGGTGTCAGCTTACAGAAAAAGATTCATTCTCTCTCCCATCCATCCTCCGCATCTGGCAATCCACCTCATAAGCTCTGAGCCAGCACGGTTGGCGATACACTGACTACGAGATGAAAAGAAATACCTCACGCCCACCTCAGTGACAGCGTCTCATAGCCTGCCTTTCTTTTGAATTTCCCTGCTCATTGCCTTTCTTCCCCTCTCTCCCTCTCTCTGCACATGCGATTGTTCTTCTCCTAATACCAAAATAGATATAGTTGTCATTTCCCTGCCAGCACAATTGTGTTTGAGACAAATCAGGCACCACACAGTCTTGGTTCCTTACGCTGGGCAAAAGAATGCAGGAATATTTGGTTATGTATTCCTCTACCAAAACGTTCCTCTCATGTGAACGGGCTGGAGACAGATGGAGACCAGTTGTGGCTGGGATCCACTGGTAACGAGGAGATCTGCGCCGAGAGATCTTCTGTATCTCCCACATCTCCATCCCACCATCTGAGAAGCCAAGACTGGACGCGCCTTGCTAGGAAGATCTAGTTAGGGCTATGGGAAACTCTCTTGTATGGAATTATACCACCAGTCCATTTAAGCCAATACTGACAACTCTGGCTGGCAGTGGCCCTTGAGGAGAGATCTCCCCTCTAAGATCTTTTTTGAGATATATGCCATCAAGATGGGTGACTCTAGTAGAGCTTTCAAGATGACGTGAGATATTTCAGGAGTTGCTTTTACTCTGACCATGTCACATCTCCATCCATGGCAAAACAGGGATTCAAACTCAGGTCCTTTGAGCCTTACTGCATCACTCAATCTACTACACCACACCCACATCCAATTCTGCTTCACTTTCAAACTGATAGAACGTCTTCTTCTTCTTCTTCTTCTTCTTCTTCTTCTTCTTCTTCTTCTTC
>JAHTLZ010000228.1:0-14580 GCA_023846285.1 Phrynocephalus versicolor
CTCTTTCTCACACACACACACACACACACACACACACACACACACACACACACACACACACACAGGTGCCTCGTCTTGCCCTTTTTTTTGGGGGGGGTGCTGCACCTCCCGATCCTACTTGAAATGCAGCCGGGATTTAGTGGCTTGTGGGGTTCCTGTACCAGATTATTTGGGGTTCTAGCTGGTCCTCTTTTTTTTGTCTTTGTTTTAGTTGAAGTGGTCAAAGCATTCTGGGCTCTTAACGTGAACAAAACCTGGAGGCCGAGAGACCCGGGAGTTTCGGCAGCACCACCACCGTGGTTTCCATCCCCACCTCACAGGAGGAGGACTCTGGCATCAAAAGGTAGTTGATTTTGAAGAGAATCCATCTTTGTGCCTGTGGATGTAGACGTCTTTATTTAAATGGTAAAAGACTGGGGCTTGCTTTGGTTCCCAACTCTGAGATTATAATTGCTCTCGTGATTTGCTCATACTATGCATCCCCCAACCCATATAACTTTTTTAAAAAATCATTTGGCATAATAGGGAATGAATGAGGAAAAGCAAAAAAAAAATTGATGGAGCAATGTCATCAAATGAGGAAGAGCAGGGAGAACCTGCTTGGCAGGTAGAGTTTCTGAACGGAGCATTGAAAGAAAAAAGAAGTTTAGGTCAGCTGGCGAGGGTCAGTCCTGTCAGTGGCTGGGTCCACGCTGGGCACCCCGGGAAATGTACCGTCCTGGATCTGGTCCTTCTCAGTCCACGGCACGCTGGCCCTTTTTCTCTCTCACTCACACGTGTTTCTCACGTGGTGTCAGGTCAGAAGGCTTTTCTGCTGGTTGGTCAGCCCTGGGTGAGTCACGGGGGCCCTGCCCTGCCCAGCCGGCCTCCTGGTTCCCAGGCTCTCTCTAGGGCCAGGTTTTGTAAACAGGCACCACGGGCCATTCCTGGAGGGCAGCCATGGGTTTAATTAGGGAGGGAGAGGCTGAGGCAGGTGCTTATCACCTGCAGTTGAGAAGGCATGGAGGGATAAAAGCACCCAGATGCCTTGTCTCCCCCCCCTCCCCGCCCTGAAGCTCTTGCCTTTGCAGGTGGTAAAGGGGCAGAGAGAGAAGGGGGGGGGGCGAGGACTGCCTAGTGCCCGTTTCTCCGTTCTGTGCCAGGAGTGCCACCCATGAAAACACGGCCCAGAGGGAGGCTCCTTTCACAGGGAGCTGGCCCTGGAACCCAAAGCCAAGCCAAGGCCATTTCCAACATGCAGCTGGTGATTAATCCCCTGGCTCTTCGTTGTAAGCAGAGTGAGAAGTCCCCCCTCCTTCCTCTCCTGGCTTTGGGGGAACACTCTGTCTCTACCTGGGAAATTCTGCCAAGCCTGGCTAGAGGAGGCCGTGGGTGTTAGTCATGATCTAGGCAGGGCTTTGCAACTCATCTTTACAGAATAAGCCGTGGTCCCTGACTCGCTGCCTGGAGGAGATGTTTGGGGGATGATGGCAGGCAGCCCCCGAGGGCAGGTCCTGAAGGGATGGGCGTCATCCTAGGACCACTGTGTGTCTGTCAGGGCATGAGGAAGAGCGGCTGGAAAACTAGTCCCTGGGCATATTTTTCATAGCAACAGCAGCAGAGATCCTGAGGGATCACGGAGGAGCAGGCCCACCCCAGGAGTTCATTTTACCCAACATTTGCAAAAGTCTTTAGGCACCGTGTAGAGAGAAGGAACTGGAGGTGTAAAACTGTCTGACGCGACACCAATGCCCTTCCCCCCACCATCTGTAAATAAAACAAAAGCAGCTGACATTTTACCCTGGAAGGGGACAGAGAGTGAGGGCCATCCCCCCCATCCCCCCCGTGTGAAGGGCCTGATAGCCTTCTCTGCCCTCCAACTGTCCCGGCAGCAGAGAGGGTGCCAGGGGGTTAGGCCTCTTCCCTGCCCCCCCACCCCACCCCCGACTCCCAACGCTTTTGCTTTTGCAGGCCTGGTCCTGAGCAGGCAGGGCGGGTTTTGAGGAACAACTCCCGGCTAAGCCTTCTTTCGTGTTTTTTTTCACTTCTGTTTACGAAACACCCAAATAAAGCTTTTGTAGATGTTACGCAAACACGTTGAATAAACCCAAGTGGATTGTTTAGCAACAAAAAAGAGCAGCAGCAGCAGCCCCACGGAGGGAGGGCTTCAGGCTCACCCTTGGGCCCTGAAGGAGGCACAGGCTGCTGGGCTGGCAGGGTCTCTGTTTCCTTCTCCCCCCCCCCTCCCCATGAAAGTGCCCCACAGATGGTTTGGCGGTGGGGAAAAGCCACTGGTCCTGGCCAAGTATTTCTGCTGTATTGGTTGGGCTTCTATCCCTGCGGCTGCCGTCTGTCCTGGTGGTTCAGGAGTGAGCCTGAGTCAGGGCCACCTTTTCTCTCCTCCTCCTCCTCCTCCTCCTCGTGTGTCTGCCTTCAGGGTGGGAAGCCATCCAAAGGCAACCGGCGTCCTTGAAGCCAGGGCCGACTAGCCGGCTGGCTGAAGGAGGGAGGAGGTGACGGAGCCCCCACCCACCCACGCAGGCACGCAGGGCTCTCCCAGCCCGGCTGCTGCCCACTCTGGCGGCCTGGGCCTGAGTCAGCAGCTGTGCGTCTAGCCGACTCAGGGTTGCGCTTGGCAGCCAGGGCTGGCTGGCTGGCTGGTTGGCATGGCCTGAGAGAGAGAGGGATTCCCCACCCCACACGCACACACCCGCCTGTGGCCACGGACAGCTCCTGGGCACACACAGAGCTCCCCTCGGCCAGGCCAGGCCTCTGCTGACCCCAGCGCTGGCTGGAGCAGACGGGGGGGGCTGGAGGGGGAAGGGGGGTGCCTGCCCTGGGCGTGTGGCTGCAGAACTCAGTCGGAAAAACCCCTGCAGAATTCCGAGGTTTTGTATATTTTTAAAAACCCTCACCACTGCCTCCTCCTCAGTCTGTGACTGGGGCCCCCTCCCTTCCTCAGCTGATGGAGCTGAGCTAGGCTCCTTGGTTAACCCCTGGCGGGCGGCTTGCCTGGAGGCTGGGCACGCTCTCCCAGCTCCCCACCCCCCAAACACCACCCTGTCTGGTGGCAGCTCGGCGGCCTTCAGGCCCTCCTCAGAGGAGGCTTTGCTGGGACCCCAGCCAGATCCTCTTAATTGCAGCTTCCCTCTGTCTGTCAGCCAGAGAGACCGGGGGGCGGGGGGGGTGCCTCCCTTGCACCAGGTCCTCTGAGGAGGCTGGGAAGAGAGAGAGAGAGAGAGAGCTCCCCACCACCACCATCACCTCACCCTAACCCACCACTACCACCACCACCTCCTCCTCCTGCCTCTGACATGCTGGGCTCCAGGCCACCCTCCTGCCTCTTCCAGACTTGGCCGGAGAAGATGGAGGAGGAGGGACCGAGACGGGCGACTGTCTGTCTACCGAGAGGAGGGTGGACCACGCCATTTCGTGGCCTGCCTCTGGGACCTCCGCCAGGAGACCCACAGACAGCAGGCAGGCAGGCAGGCGTGGTTGGCTTAGTTAGGAGTCAGTCCATGGGGAGGGGAGAGGAGGGCAGGCTGCCCTGACTGAGGTGGGAGAAAGCAGAGGCTGGACACACACACACACACACACACACACACACTCCGCCTGCAAACCTCGCTTCTCCTTTGGCTCCATCCCTCGCATGGGGAGGTAAAAATAAATAAATAAATAAGTAAATACCCAAGCAGATCATGCTACTTTTCAGATGCCACAAGGAACTGTGTTTCAAACTCCTCCTCCCCCAACACACACACACACACACACACACACACACACCAAAAGTTCTGTGCACAAGGTCCTCCTAGGCAGACCTCAGGCAGGGATGGCCGTTTACATGGACCCTGGTTTGCCACGGGTGGTTTGGAGGCAACCATCTGCTTTTTATGAGATCCAGGGAGGCTACAGTAAATATGCCTTTTGTTGATTGTTGGCTGCAGAGACTTCTGTAAATATTCCTCAGCAAAAGCTGAATCAGGATCTGAAGGGGCAGGGACGCGGGGCTTGGCCAAGTTTTATGAGATTCTGTGACCATGGGGTGTGGAAAAAAGAGATAGAGAGAGGTGGGGGGGAGGCTGTGGGCTTTTTTTTTTTTTTTGAACTCTTTGGTGAAGCCAGATGTGAAGAGAGGCAAGGGGTGAAGGGCCAGCCCGCCCCCCCGGCCGCCCTACGAAACCTCCCACCACAACGGACACACTCCCCCCCCGTGCCTTTTCCAGCCAGCCTTTGGGGGGGGGCTGCGGCCTTGCTGGCTCCTCCTTTGCCCGGGAGGGACCCACAGGTGCCCGATCCGGTGAAAGCCACCCTCTTGTCCTTCTCGGGGCACCAAACTGGCCTTGTCAATTCAGCTGGCCAGTGGAGCTAGGCCGAAGCCCAGCAGCCGTCTGAGTCAGCCGTAGGCCGGGAGCGCAGGGACGCTCCCGTGGACCTGGGTGGCCATGTGGGCACCCACCGCCTGGCCCCCCTTGTGCTGCGAAGGTCACCCTCCCGCCCCTCCCCACATCAGACCGTCAGGGTGTGAACAGGAACTTGGCCGTGTCCTCCTGCAGGAAGGGAGTCCTCCCCACCGAGGTACGGGCGGAGTCAAGGTGCCTAGAAACCCACAGCCAAGGGTAGCTTGAAATGAAAGCTAGCCGCCTTTTCAAAATGGGAGCGACACTGTTGCACCCCCTCCGTTAATTCTTCACTTTCTCTGCGTAAACAGACCTGTGAGTCAAAGCAGCCGTTCTGCCGCTGATTGATTCAGAGGATGCCTGCCCAGAGGAGGTTTCCACACCACCACCACCACCACCCCCCGAAGGAAACCCCTTCCTTCCGAGGGCATCATATGGGCCGCCTTTTGCTTTTCAATCCATCCCGTTTGTTCCAAGCCTTTCGTAAAGCCACTAAGAAACAAACACCAAAAGGAAGGTTGCAGAACTTTTTGGATTGTCTCTTATCAGCGGTGCACCTAATTAAATTCTGTATAAGGAGTCAGCCTGCATCGTTGCCTTTTCTTCGTTTTCAAGAAATGCAACATAAAAATCACTTCTCCATCAGATTAGTTCCTCAAGCATCTTTTAAATCGCTCATTACCTTCATCCAGTCCCTGATTCCTAAGATAAAATCATAATCGGAGTAATTAAAAGAGAGAGAGAGAGAGAGAGAAATATCCAGGCAAGGCCTTTTAAACATCCCGGCATGCACCAGCGCAATCATCTCTGATCCGGTACATTAATTTGATGGATTCAGTCGAAGTACAGCCGTAGCTGGGGGGGGAAACAACAACAACAACGAGAAAGGCCCCATGGAGTTCAAGCCCAGGGCGTGGGGCTGGAAGGTCTCAAGTCTTGCTGCCACTCGGAACGAGGAACTTTCCGACAAAAGGGCCGCCAGATTCTGTTCTGAAACAGAGACTGAAAGCGGACAGAGGACCCATTTTGTGCCCCAAAATGTTCACGCATGGCACCATTCTCACCCTTCCTGGAGCAAAGAGCGACCCAACAAGGAACTACACTCCTTTCCAACCGACGGGCGGGTTCGCTGTCACCAATTCTTCGAGGCCGGTTTTTCTCCACTTGACTTCTGGGGTGAGTTTCTTGCAAAGCGTATCACGTCCTCACCTGAAGATTCCACCCAACTCCTCGTGGCTTTAATTGGCTGTCGGTGGCGACAGGAGCCCAGCCGTTCTTGGGATGGCCATCCAGCCCCAAACCCCATCTTTATTTCTCTCCCCCCCCCGTCCCCCCGGGGCTTCCCGTCTCACTTAAACCACTTGCTCAGCTCGGGCAGAGTCTGGTAGGTGACGGGCCCTTGACGCAAGGCTCGGCACACTTTGCAAAACTGGTAGCCCCAAGACTTGTAGTTGACCGACCTGAAGCGCGAGCGCCACTGGAAGTAGCTCTCGTACCGCGTGGCGTTCCGGTCCAGTTCCCGCAGGAAGGCGGCCAGCTCCCGTGGGCTGGGGAAGTCGTCCACGTGGATGAAGGAGCCCGGGGGCAAGTGGCTCTCGTAGTTCTCCCGCGAGGGCCCCAGGACGACGGGCACGGCTCCCGAGAGGAAGGCGTTCCTCCAGACCTTCTCCGAGATGTAGTCCTCGTGCTGGGAGTTCTCGAAGGCCAGGTAGAACTTGTACTGGGAGAGGGTGGAGAGGAGGCGGCTGCCGGGGAGGGGAAGGTGCCCCCGCCCGTAGACGTCCACCGGCAGGTGCTTCCGCAGCTCCTCGTAGTACTTCACCCGGGGCTGGACGTACTGGGGCTTCCAGTTGCTCACCACCCAGGCCACCAGCTTGGACTTGGGGGGCACCACCACCTCCTGCGGGCGGTCCAGGGCCTCCAGCCACCCGTAGGGGGCGTAGATGTCCGAGTCCCTCCGGTAGGACATGGAGAGGTTGAAGAGGTGGTCCATGAAGGCCGGGACAGGGTGCTTGCTGGGAGGCTCGGGGCTGTACCAGACCCAGCGCTGGAGGGGCGGCCGGGGCTCCTGAGGGAGCTTCCTGGGGTCCAGGTAGACGTCGTAGTGGTGCACCAGGAGGGCGTCGGCCTTGGGGTACCAGCGGCGGTCGGCCGTGAAGTGGCAGTTGGGGACGCCCAGGACCTCGAAGCAGTCCTCCAGGGCCACGTGGATGCCGTACGGCCACGTCCACAGCAGGATCGTCAGGTTGGAGGAGGGGGAAGAGGAGGAGGAGGAAGAGGAGGAGGAGGAGACCTCGGAGCCAGGGAGGCCGCCCAGGGTGGAAGCAGAGTCCGGAGGGCCCGGCCTGGAGAGGCGCTGGACGTAGGTGAAGAAGGTGGCACCCAGCACCACCTGGGCCAGGAGGAGGGCCAGGAGCTTCCGGCCGCCTAGGCCTCTTCTCCCCTCACCCGGGGGGTCCATGGGGCAAGCCGGGGGGAGGGAGGGGGGAAGAGACGGGGGAAGAGAAGGCAGAGCAGGGGCAGGTGGCACCTGTGCCTCCGAGACCAGGAAGTCGACTGGCAAGGAGGAAGCAATGACGGCAACGCCAATGTCGTTGTCGTCTTGTTCGTTGGGGATTTACGAGGCGGGGGCAGCCCCAATGAAGGCGGGAGGGAGGGAGGGAGGGAGGGAGGGGCGCCTCTTGGGCTGCACCAGGAGAGAGGAGGCTCAACCCCAGGCCTCCTGCCTCCGCCCCACCCCCTCCCCTTTTGTTTCCGCTAATCCTTTTCACACACTGTGATGTCTTTTGATGCCTTTATGACTCACCGTTGCCTGTCCCCGAGCGAGTGCAGGTAACCGAATAATGAATCCCTAACTCTTCTTGCAGAGTCCAGCAGGGAGGTGGCCAGGCTGTTGAGAAGGGAGGCACTCCAGCCGAGGTGGTCCAAGGCCACGACTGGGGGGTGGAGTGGGGGCTGGTACCCTGGGAGGGTCAGGCCTGAGCCAAGGTCCTGCAGCTGGCCCGGGACGGCCTTGGGCCCACCCCCGGCTGCACCTGCCCTGAGAAGGGAGGGAGAGGGGGGTGGGCCCGTCCTCCTCCCCCTCCATCCTCCTCCCAGGAGGTCCCTGCCTTGCCTTGGTGGGTCTGACCTCCCTTTTTGTTCCTCTTCCTCTTTGGCTTCCTTTCTCTCTCCCTCCTTCAAGGAAGCCACCTCGAAATAAATCAGCTCGTGCCTCACCCGCCCACCCTACCCTGGAGCCCGTTCGCCCAGGGCCCAGCTGCCCTCCCCAGGGGTGGGTGGGTGGGTGTCTGGTGGGGGGGCTGCCCTCCCCAGCCAAGGGAGTCTCCTGCTCATTTGGGAACATGGGAAGGAGACCATCCTGCCGCCCCCCTCTGGGTCCACAGCTCAAACCAGGAGGAGGTGCACCCTCTGGGCTAAACGCACGGGGGGACTGCAGGGGGGTGGGGCTCCCAGGAGAGGCTTGGGGCCCCAGCCAAAGCCAAGAGGAAACGGGGATAAGGTGAAAGCCGTCCACTGAGGTGGGGTTGCAGGTGGCTCCTGCGGGACAGGCACTCCCCTCTCCCCCCCCCCCCCAGCCACCAAATGTGGCTTAGCACAAGAGGCAGGCGCAGGAGGCAGGCAGGCGGGTGCCGGGAGGGGTGTCACTTTGGGAGTTTTGGCCCCAAACTTTGCAAGGGGGCTGCTTGGAAGCCAGAGGGCCTCTGGGTTGGGTCCCAGAGGAACCGCCTGCAAGCCGCCCCCTCCCTCTCCCTTCTTTCTGCCCAGCCCGCTTGGCCTCCTCCTCGGTGCCAGGCTCGGCCGCCTGCCTTTCCTGGCCTCCAAGGAGAGTAGCACAGCCTCCTCCTCCTCCTCCTCCTCCTCCTCCCCATCATTGGCATCCCGTTATAGCTCGAGAGGACCTAAAAATAGCTCCCGCAGCAGCAGCAGCAGCAGCAGCAGCAGGAACAAAGGCCCTGGCTATTTTTAGGCCTTGCTGGGGGCCGCGCACTTTGGCCCCGCTCTTGTTCCTGGGCGGGCGGGGGGGAGGGGGGAGGCTGCGGTGGCCAGCTGGCAGGAGAGGCCAAAGCGTGTGTGCATGCACATGGACACACACACACACTCTTTCCTGCCCACCCAGCCCCAGAGAGGCGCCCGTGGCTCTTCGGATGGAGGAGCCCTGGAACCCTCCCAGTTGACCAGGAGCCTGTGGGACTGGGGGGGGGGAGCCCCAGAAAAAGAGAGGGGGGGCACCTCCTCTGTTGCGGCTGAAAAAGCCCAGGGCTGGATTTTTGGAGGGAGGGCAGCTCTCCCCACAGAACCCGGACGGCACCCAAAGGAGGAGGGCATTTGGCCGATGCTCCACCACCACCACCACCACCCCACACACACCAGCACCAGCCCCACGACCACCGGCCCCGGAGGAGCAAAACCTTCCCAGCCGGCTCCTCTCGGCAAGTCCACGGAACAGCAGGCACTCCAGGAAAAGTGGCTTTTTTATTCGTCGTGTGAGGAATTCACTTGTTATCGTCATCGTCGTCGTTACTGTAATTACTCTTAAAACAGCAGTTCCACAAAATATTAAAACACGGCGCAAGAAAACCAGTCTATGGCACGCGGGGAGAAGGAAGGCGGAAATACAGAGAAGAAGAAGAAGAAGAAAAGAAATGAAAAAGTCGGGAGAGACAAACGGCTCAAGCTCTTACGTGACAGACACCAAGGTTTTGCTTCCCTAAAACACAGTCTTTTTACAAGCCCCAAATGGCTTTTTGGCAAGAGGAGGATGTGAGAATTTGGCAAATGAGAAGGGATCGATCTGAGGGGGGGGGAGGCGTCCCCTCCCCTGCAGCAGCCCCTGGAGGGTCTCATCAGGACAAAAAGGTCCCAGACAAGGCCTGGTTAATCTCAGGGAATTGGGGAGGGGTGGGGGGGTCATCCTTGGAAGGGGCTCCTTGAAACAGTTTTGGCAAATGGAGAGGAGCCCCCTTGGCCTCTGGGGGGGGAGGGGAGGGATCCTGTGTGTATGGGGGGGGAGATCTGTTTCCAAGAAGGGGCAGCAGTGGTGGTGGTGATGGTGAGGATGATGGTCCTCCTTTGCCTCTTTGGCTGGCAGCGGCAGCGGCAGCAGCAGCAGCATCAAAGAGGGGAGGCAGATCGAGGGCAGCCCCACGGAGGGTGGCCCCGGACCCAAACCTCCCAAAGGCTCACCTGCCAGCTGCAGCCCCCCCTCCCCCTCCCCCTCCCCCGTTCATCAAAGGAGCAATGGGCCAAGGGTGAGGCCCTCCAAGTGGCCTCGGGTCCTCCAGAGGGACAGCCTGGGGGGCGGGAGGGAACTCCAGGAGAGGGGGGGCGGAGGAGGAGGACAAGGCGGAGGGTCTGCCCAGCCACCAGGACCCCCCAGGCAGGAGGAGGAAAGAGCACCTTGGCCCCACCTTTGCCTCTGGGCACGTAGGGCTGGCCTCCTATTGGGGGGGGGGGGGTGGCGGCAGAGCAGAAGGGAACACGCACGCACACACCCCTCTGCCAGCCCTCCCCCACCCCCGCCCCCCCCCACCCCGAGTGGGCTGTGGGATCCTGAGTCCTGCCTGGGACCGGAGTCGGACCTGACCTTCAGCAGATGCCCAGGGGGTCTGGAGAGACCCACAGCAGCGCCCCTGCCCTCCTCCCTCCCAGTCCCCTGGGGTGGCTTTTTAGGGTCTGGGTGGCTCAGTGTGGACACCGCACAGCCCCCCCCACCCCCTACCCCCCCATAGGCAACCCCAACCCCTTGGCACCTGGCTGAGAAAGAGAGAGAGGCGGGAGATGGGTGGGTGTGGGGTGTGTGTGTGTGGTTGGGGGGGGGCTATAGGATGGTGCAGGGCTTTTTGTCCTTGAAGGGGTTTTCGGAGGCCGGCACCCCCACCAGCAGAGGGTCGCTCCTGGCCTGCTGCTCGCAGTAGCTCATGAGCTCCGAGGAGGCCTTGGAGACCTGGAGGGAAAGGGGGGAAAGGGGGGTCAGCAGGGGGGGGGGAGCCTCATCCAAGGCCCCGTGGCTGGCCCTCTTGGCTGCCGTCTTCCCCCCCCCAATCCCGTCCCCCCCTCCCCCCGCGTGACTTGCCCCTCTCACCTTGATCCTCTCCATCCCGGCTTCGATCCTCAGCTGCTCCACCAGCTTCCGGGCCTGAGCGATGTTGTTAGTGGCCGACATGTCTTCGTGCCATTCGTTCCGGGTCCAGCCACTCCGTTCAGGGGTCTGGGCAAGAGAGAGAGAGAGCAGCGGGAGGGGGGGACAACGACAGGGGGGGCCGTGAGCCTCCTGCACCTTTTCGGGCTGCCAAAGGGTCACAACAGCAGAGCCTTATTCCCCACCCACCCACCCCCACCCCCGGGAGGAAGCCTTAAAGGGAACCCCCCCCCTCCGCCCACTGTGCCTGGCCACCCTCCAGGTTTCATGTCACCCCCCCCCCCCGCAAGGAACTCCCTGCTTGCTTGCCGGCCGGGCAGCCCAGCCCCCAAAGCAGCCTCCCCCAGGGAAAGGCAGCTGCTCCCCTTGTGGGCAAGTAGTTCGAGGATCAGGCCCTCCCTCCCTCCCCCCTGCTTAAAAGGCCCTCGGCTCTTCCGGGCTGCCTCCCCCCCCCCAATATCAAGATGGAGGCCCCTCCACCAGGTAAGGCTCCTCAGCCAAGACGAGAGCCCCCCCCCCGCCCCGTTGGCCTCCCACCCCCTGCCGGTGGGGCCAGGGAGGCGGGTAGGGCTGGCGACCCCGACTGCTGTGGGGCCAGCGGTGTTTACGTTGTTGTGCTGGGGCGGCTTGGTTCCTACTCCCGGCCGGAGGCAGGCGCAGCTGGCGGCCAGCTTTATCTTGCTTTTCCCACTGACCTCTTATCGCCAGGGGCTGTTTTGGCTGCCACCAGCATCGCCACTCGGGGGTGGGGGGTGTTTACTGGAAGTGTGTGGGGTGGGGGTGGGGAGAGTCTAGGAAGCTTAGAAGCATCCCCTCCAGAGCAAGGGGCTCTTCTGGCCAGAGGCCCTCGGGCAGCCTCCATTCCCCCAGGTGGGGTGGGGGGAGGAAGCAGCGGTTCCCAGGGCTGCTCTGAGCTCCCTCCTTCCAGCTGGAGACCTTGGGGCACACGTGTGGCATGTCGGCTCCTAAGGTGAAGGGGCCCTGCCAGCCCCAGGGCTTCCTCCCAGGTCAAGGGGGCTCCTGTGGGTGGAGGGGGGGGAGGGCAGATCCCTCTTTCCTCTGGCGGCCTCAGCCCCAGAGCCAGCCCACCCCCGGGGGGGGGGCAAGGGGTGGCCGTGCCCTTGGCCCACCTTCTCCTTCCTTCTCCTTCCTCCTCCCTGTTCCCTTCCAGCTGCCAAGGTGGCTCCGGTATCAGCCCTGCCTCGCCCCCGCCCGGCCAAGGCGCGCTCCCCGCCCACGCTGACCATGGTGATGGAGGCCGTGCGGGCGCTGAACGAGCGGAAGGGGGCCTCGGCCATGGCCATCCGGCGCTACATCCTCCACACCTACCCGGCCGTCGACCCCATCCGGCTCAAGTACTACCTGAAGGGGGCCCTGGCCAAAGGCCTGGAGAAGGGACACCTGGTCCGGCCCCCCAACTCCTCCGCCCAGGGGGCCACCGGGAGATTCAAGGTGCGTGGGTGGGGCGGGGAGCGGGCGGGGGGGGGGGCTGCACGGGACGCTGCCCATGGCTCTCGAGAGGCCCTGGCAAGCACACACGCCAAGGGCCAAGAAACAAGGCCGCCACCCCACCCGCCAGACACCTCCCTGTCCCAGCAGGGGGAGGCAGGGCTTCTCTCTCTCTCCCCCCCAACCATCACCACTCCTGTAGCAAAATGGGCCCCACGACCCCTTTCCCAGCCCCCAACTGGTGGGACCTCCGGCCATTGGGCCACCTGAGAGGGGGGTCATCCTGGCAGGGGAAGCCTCCCTCGGTTCTCCCACCCAAAACCCACCCAAGACCAGGGTTTCCCCCTTTGCCTATTAGGGAAAAGGGAACTTTTTTTCAAGGGGGGGAGAGAAGGGCCTGTCTCGGGGGCGGCAGGGGGGGGGTGTCGGAAGAAGTTTGCTAATAATAAGCGCTCCTCCTGCCTTGGGTCTCCTCCAGTTGGGAGCCGAGAAGGCCAAGCCGGGCCAGGGGGACAAGAAGAAAGCTGGCCCGGGAGGAGAGATGGAGCCCCGGGCGGAGCAGGAGGAGGAGGAGGAAGAGGAAGAGGAGGAGGGGAAGGAGGGGGCAAAGGCAGCCGGGCCCCCCCAGAAGAAGAAGAAGAAGACCAAGGCCAAGGCCCCAGCTGAGAAGGCGAGGAAGCCCAAAGCCAAGCTGGCCACTGGTGGGGAGAAGAAGAAGAAGCCGCCGCCACCACCACCACCGAGGGCAGGAGGTAAGTAAGGGCCAGGGTTCTGGCGGACCCCATCCCAGGGGAGACCCCCACCCACCCACCCACCCAGGACAGGGAGGGGCCGGGGTTGTGGTGGTGGTGGGGAAGCCCTTGGAGGGAACAGGTCCTGTGTGGGGCAGGTGGGCCTCCTTCACTTCCCCCCCTTGGCTTCTGCTCCCGGCAGGTCCTGAAGGGGAAGAGAAGAAGAGGCCCCCCGGCAAGGACCCCAAGGCGGATGCTGGCAAGGTAAGCACCCCCGCCCCACACACACACCCTCTCCCTCTCTGTGGGTCTCACCCTGCCTCTGGGAGGCGCGGAGGGGGGGCAGGCAGTGGGCCCAGAGCTCTGGGTGGGCCGGGGGTGCCGGGAGCCGCCCGGTGGCCACCTTGCCCCTCTCGTCTCCTTGCAGGGCCTTGACCCCCCGGCGGGGGTGAAGCCCCCGGGCCCCGCTGGCCCCCAGGGGAGAGAAGTCCTCCTCCCGAAGGCCAAGGGCTCCCAAGGCCAAGGGGGGCCGCCCCAGAAGGCAGGGGCCAAGGAGGAGGCCACCGCCAAGCAGGCCAAGGGCAAGGGCAAGGGCAAGGCCGACCCCGGGAAGGGGCCTCCTGCCCCCCCAACGGAGAGGGCCAAGGGGGCCACAGCAGCAGCCAAAGAAGAGGAAGCCAAAGGCAAGCCACCCGGAGCTGCCAAGCCGGAGGCCAAGAAAGGAGGGGCCACCACCACCAAGGGCAAGGGAGCCACCGCCGAAGGCAAGCGGGCCACCAAGCCACCGGCCCAGAAGGAGCCCCCCCTCAAGGGCAAGGGCAAGAAGGCCGGGGGAGCGGCCCCCCAGGGCCAGTAGCTGCTCTCTCTCTCTCTCTCTTCTTCTGGGGCCACGGGAGAACCTGTTGGAGCACCGGATGATCCCCACCGGGGGCGGGGGGGCGAGGCCACGTGGCCGGAGGGAGCGCTGCCCCCCTTCAAGGGGCATAAGGGGGGAGGCCCTCCTCCTCCGAGCACCACTCACCGGCCAGGATGCTGCTTTTAATGCTGTTTTTAAATGTCTTGAATTCCGAATAAAGTCACTGTCGCACAAGCTGAGCACTTGGATCCCGGGGGTGGGGTGGTACTCTAGCCAACGCGCCCGCAAGGGTTAGTAGGGCCAGGGAGGGTGCGCGCTCACACCTTCCTGAATGGAGGCTTCGGGGCCGACCTTTACAAGGCCTGGACCCTGGGCTTTCCGTGCGGGGAGGAAAGAGCCACCTGCGCAAAAAGAGAGAGATGCCTGCGGGTGGGGGGGGGGGGAGAGGATGAGGCAGGATCCTTTCGGCTGGAGGGGCAAGGGATGAGGGAGCTGTCCCCCTTCCCTGGCCCAGGGCACTCTCTCTCTCTCTCTCCTCTCTCGGGTTCTTCCCCAGGGCAGACCCACACCCAGGTGGGCGCGCTCACCCCCCCTGCACAGGCGGGCAGGCAGGTGGGCTCCTCTCCTCCTTCCCTAACTCACCTGCCCTCCTGGCTCTTGGGAACAGCCTGGGCCTGAAGCCAGAAGGGGCCAGAGAAGCGCCAGAGAGGGTGAGGGGTGGGGGGAGCGAAAGAGCGACAGGGCCTTGCCTGCCGTGGCCCCCCCTTCTGCCCAGACAGGAGCCCCACCTGCCCTCCTGGGAACCGCCTGCACGCAGCCTTTGCCACCCAACCATGTGCCACCGAGACCCAGCTCTAACCCTTCAGCCGGGCCCTTCCCGGGGGAACGCCAGCCACCAGCCGGCCAGCCAGCCAGCCAGGGGCCCAAGGACAGACACCCTCGCCCATGGCTCGCTCAGCCTCCCCCCCTTCTTGGGGGGCACCTCCAGCCCCCAGCAGTGCCCAGCAGCCACCCCTGGATTTGGGG
>JAHTLZ010000229.1:0-61820 GCA_023846285.1 Phrynocephalus versicolor
CCATAGGAATGCATTGAAAGCAGAGTAATCCCATTTTTATGTTGTACAGATTTTCCCCATAGACAATTATGTTAAGCAAATTTCCGGTGGCGGCCCCTTTACTTTGGAACACCCTTCTCGGCGGGAGGCCGCAGCAGCAGCAACGGCTCCCAAGCAGGCTCCCCCCGCCGGAGAGGATGGCGAAATCCGGCGGGGGCTGAAGCGGCGGCAACAGCGGCGACTCCCAGTGCGGGCTCCCCACGCCGGGGAAGATGGCAAAGTCCGGTGGGGGGGCCGCATGCCGCAGCGGGAGAGCCGCAGGTCGCTCGGTGGGAGGCCGCGGCGGCGGCAACGGCTCCCGGGCAGACTCCCCACGCCGGGGGAGATGATGAGGTCTGGTGGGGGGCTGAAGCAGCGGCGGCAGCGGCGACTCCCGGGGCGGGCTCCCCACGCCGGGGAAGATGGCAAAGTCCGGCGGGGGGCCCGCATGCCGCAACAGGAGGGCCGCAGGTCGCTTGGTGGGAAGCTGTCGCGGCGGCAGCAGCTCCCAGGCGAGCCCCCCACGTCGGGGGAGATGACGGAGTCCAGAGGGAGGTCGAAGCAGCGGTGGCAGCGGTGACTCCCGGGGCGGGCTCCCCACGCCGGGAAAGATGGCAAAGTCCGGCGGGGGGGCTGCATGCCGCAACGGGAGAGCTCCCCACGCTCCAACAGGGGGGGCACAGGCCACAGCGGCGGCTCCCAAGGAAGGAACCCCATATCGGCAGGAGAGACAGAGCAGCAACGACGGCAGGTCTGAGTCCGGAGAGGGGTGGTGTGGTGGGGGGGACGCTTGTTCTAGCTCAACGTAGGAGTTCTAAAGATGTAAGTGAACAAGCCCCCCTAAAAGTCCCCTCCACAGCCTAGCAACCCCCATAAAATAAAAATTAAAACATGGCAGCTAGCAAAAAAGAAAAGAAAAATAGGACACACTGGAGCACGCGTTCTGCGTGGCTGCTGCTGCCTGCCGCCATCTTGGAAGAGAGACACATTATTGTAGTAACCGGTCAGAAACGTACCTTTCTGTAGTTGGGATCCATGTAAAAAAGTATCTGTGAAAACAAAAAAGAGGTCAAGATGAAGCAACACAGCCTCTGGTATATAAAAATACAGTATTATCCCACAAACATGTGGGATTCCATTAATATATAAAGCCTTCATGGGGGGGGGGGTGTTTCTGCACTTAGGAACAAATCCAGAGGCTTTGTAACATATGCAAATGAAGCTGAGGAAAGGGAACATCTTTGCTTTATCCTTTTGCTGATTATTGGAGTAGCACAGTCCACACCTTTCGTTTGAAAGACCAATTTGTGATCCCGGGAAATCCATTTCAAAATTCCGAGGAATGCTTCCTCTATAGCTGTAAAACACCCTCCAGGTCTGTCAAAAGCTCTTGTTGCAGCAAAGCACAATTGTGTTGGGCTTTTGGTTTGTTGCATAAGAAATGGTGTATCACAGTGCAAAATCTCCTGTTCATAGAATCACAGTATCATAAAATCATAGAGTTGGAAGAGACCTCAAGGGCCATCCAGTCCAACTCCCTGCCATGGAGTATACTTCACAGTATTTCCAACAGGTGGCCATCCAGCCTCTGCTTAAAAATCTCCAAGGAAGGAGACTCCACCACCCTCCATGGCAGCATATTCCACTGCTGAACAGCTTTAACCATAAGGAAGTTCTTCCTAATATTTAAATGGAATCTCTTTTCCTGTAGTTTGAAACCATTGCTTCAAGTCCTAGTCTCTGAAGCCATGGAAAACAAACCTGTTCCCTCTTCAATATGACATCCTTTCAAATACAGTGGTACCTTGTTTAAAGGAATTTATTTGTTCCAAATGAAATCATGTTAAGCAAATTTTCCTTTATACAAATTTCCCATAAGAATGCATTGAAAGCAGAGTAATTCCATTTTTATGTTGTACCGATTTGCCCCAGAGGCGATTATGTTAAGCACATTTCCCCTATCTCCGGAATTTTTTATGTTGTACAAATTTTATTTCATACAAACTGTTTGTTATACAAGGGTCCACTGTATTTAAACCCAGTTCCAAGAAAAATGCAAAAGAATTTCTGAAACTGGGCAGATAAGCAAGTAGTGTACTGGTGGGAAACTGATAACCCACCCACCCACCCACACAAACACACACCATGACCACACTTAGTTACTTGTCTTTTTCATGGAGATCAACCTACACCTTCCACTTTACCTCACAGTCACTGAGAATCACCCCGAGCCTGATCCGTTCAGGAGGAAAGGTAACAAGGTATGTCATTACTGCAGTCGATCATGCAACAAAATGAAAACCACACTCTGTCTTGTTCCCTTTAATGTGTGGGTCTTTTTTGACAGGCACTCTGCCTTACCTCCAAACTGCTTCATTTTCTTAGCTAGAAAAGCGCTTCTATTGCAGACCTCCCAGCACTTCCACTTCAGCTCAGGAGGGAAAGCCACCGGTTTCTGAAATGGCTCCTTCTTCTCAAGGCTGATGGTAGAGGGAAAACCAAGTTACTTCTCCCCAAACCTAATCCTACTAAAAAAATTCCTGTGCAAGGAAAATAAAGGGAGTGAGTAGAAACCTGCAGAAGTCCTAGAACAGGTATAACTACCATGTGGTCCTCAGGCTGTATATGAACTCCAGAGGCATTTTTACAGTCCCCAAGTCCAACCCACGGCCTTTTGAGTTTAAAGGTATGAAAAAAAATTCTTCTTCCTCCCTCCTCCAAAAGGGGTCTATTCCTGTAGTTTTTACTTCAAGAGATTTGTGGGGGACTGAAGACTTTCTATCACTCCCCCGACCCCAGAAAATAAGAAACTCCAAACCAAAATTCTCTACCTAGGTACTTTTGATTTCCATTTTAAAGGACTGAATATGGCTTTTGAAGTGGTACATGTGATAGTAGTTGGTTCAACAATTTGTCCCCCAAGTCCCCTTTGGTGGAGCCTTAGAGAGAGAGAGAGAGAGAGAGAGAGAGAGAGAGAGAGTCCTCTTCCTGCCTTACAACCAAATGCAGGAATCCCATGAAACCCATTTTTCATAACTTTCCCCGTGGAAGGCTTCTGCTATTACCAGGGGTTTTCAGGAATTTAAAACTTCCTCCTTTCACCCCACAACTTTTTGAACACTCTTTGGAGCTGTGGGACAGGAGGAGGAAGTCTTCCCTTATGGTGTGACCAGTAGGGGGAGGCTTTTATATAACTTCTAGAGAGAGGAGAGGAGAGGAGACTGTGACTGTGAATGTGGTAAGACAGCCATTCCTGCTCCCTAAGGTTTTTCCACACGGCCTAGAAAAGTTCAGGGCTTCGTCATTGGCTTTACATTTTTATCATGCATCCTGCAAATGGCAAGATGCCTACATCTGCTCCAAAAATTCTGAGCTTCCATGAAGCTTTTCTCAACTATGTTTTGGTGTATTACTATTATGCAGCATATCCTGGACCTTGCCTAAAGAGTTTATTATGAAATGTTCTATCTACTGTTTTTAGCTTTGTTCTACCAAGCCAGTTCCAACTTGCGGCAATCCTTAGAATCAGTGACCTCCAGAGGATCCTACCAATAACAGATGTTCAAAATTAAATGTGTTCTGAGATAATTATCAACACCCTCATGAGTGTTGTTTTTTAAAAACAGTTATAGGGGACTGAATTAATTTCTCCCCACTTAGGGGGAGAAAAGATCACACTCTACTAGTGACCCTCGATAGAAGAATGGGATTCCCATCATCATACCCTTGTACAGTAGTTCAGTGATGACAAAGGCCAACATCATTTAGCCTGGATTGTTCAAGACCATTTCCTTACACAAAGCCCTCTTTCAGTTGTATGAAGCACTAATGAAACTGAGCAGAACCACTCACCTCTGCAACAGATTCCTCACATCCTAGAGGGGAAAAAGAGAAAAAGAAGAGGGAACTCAGTGCCTTTCCTACGTCAGTCCCTGGGGAGGCACCTTAGCCCTCCTTATTCCACTGTAAGCCCATCCTACTTAGGAGGAGAGGTACTATCAAAGAAGGGTTTAAAAAGCCTTTGCCTGCCTCTGGACTGTTCCAAGGGAAAGGAGTTGAGTTGAGAGGCATATCAGGGATCAAAGTTATGGCAGGACTTCTTTTCTCTCTCTCTATTGCAGCCAAATATTATTGGAAGGGAGCATAACCATTTAAAATGGGAGGTGTATGCATCTCTTTGTGTGGCTCTGTGTTTGTCATCAGCGAGAATGGTTCTAGCTCTGAAACAATAAATGAGAGAAGCCAAGCTAAATAAGATCAGTTTCGAAAAGAGACCAGTAACTTTATTTTTTATTTTTTGAAGGCTCAGAAGGGAAGGCATGTGGGCCTGGTTTGAAATTGAAGAATTATCAGAGCAGGGGTAAGTGCAAGAGTTTCCATCAACATTTAGTCCACAGTGAAGTAAATACAGTGTCCTGCTTGTACTGATGTCAGTGCAGGGACTACAACTGGTTCTCTATACAGGACGACCCTGGTGGATAACAAAAACTGTGGATAAGAGAGAACACCCCCCCAAACTGCTATTTTTTGACTGTCGCTTATTTTACAGCTGCTGTTTCACGACAGTCACTTGCTTTACAGCTGCTGTTTGTGACAGTAGCTTACTTTGTGGCTGCTGAATTATTTAATTTTTTTCTCTGCCAACTGTGGATAACTGAATCAGTGGTTAATAAATCAGTGGATACGGGGGTCCTACTGTACCTCAAACTGGATCCCTCAATTCCTTCTATAGGTGGGGCCATAAAAGTATCTCAAAGCCTACTTTCCCCCGCAGAGAAGCCTGGTACCTCCTGTTGTTCTTACCTGCAGCAGTTCACCTGGAGGTTGTTGATGCATCTCCTCCATCTCCCGGATGAGACCACCAAGAGAGGAGAGCTCCTCTGAGAGTGTGGCCAGGTGCTCCTCCATTTTTATCATAATCTCCATCTCCACTTCTTCCAGCTGGGCCAGCAGAAGCTTATCTTGTTCATTCAGAAAGGAGTGTAGTTCTCTGAATTGTTCCTTCGTCTTTTCCATCTCTGCTTTCGTTTGCCTCTGCAGTCAGGAAGCAGAAAGGAGGGGAAACGAGGCAGGGCTTATTGCGAAAAAATAGTATTAATAAAACAGATGTGTGTAGGTAGAACTGAATTAAATGAAAAACTTTCTACCTTTAAAAGACAAAGTATAGAGCAGCAGAGACCAACGGCCCAACATATGTTTAAGACTGAAACAAGCACTTTTACTGAAATTTCTAGCCAATGGTGTGTAAAATAACAAGTATCAATACATCTTTATGTAAAAATATATTCTTTGTATTACATAAGAAAAACCAAGCTTTAGCAAAAAAAGAAAAAAGAAAAAAGAAAAAAGAAAGAAAGAAAGAAAGAAAATAGTGCCTGGTAATCAAAAGCTTACATATCACAGGCACATGTCTGTTGGCAGTATTTACAACAGCAATAGAACCTAATTCTATATACACTTGATTAACTTACAGCAAAAATACTTCTGTTGATTTAACGTTACAAACAGGATTATAATTATTACTTAGCTAGCACCTAAACATTTATCGTTTGTAGAGCCCCGTGGCACAGTGGTTAAATGCCTGTAACTGCAGGTAAAACTGTGCTCACGACCAGGGTTTCAATCCTGGGTAACAGGCTCATGGTTGACTCAGCCTTCCATCCTTCTTAGGTCGGTAAAATGAGTACCCAGCTTGCTGGGGGGTGGATTTGTAGCCTGCATACTGTAATTAAAACTGTAAACTGCCCAGAGACTACTTGAAGTAGTATGGGGCGGTATATAAGCAGAACACTTTGCTTTACTTTGCTTTTGCTTATGCAAACACACAGCAAAAATAGAGAAGAAATACCCAGCATATTTTAGCTCTAACAGAGAATGTAGGTCAGAGTGACTGACTCCAAAAAACAATCAGCAAAGAAAGAATCTTGAGGCTTTACTTAAATACAGTGGACCCTCGTATAACAAATGGTTTATATATCATAAACTTTGTACAACATAAAAATTCTGGAGATAGGGCAAATTTGCTTAACAGAATCACCTATGGGGCAAATCCGTACAACATAAGAATGAGATCACTCTGTTTTCAATGCATTCCTATGGGAAATTTGTATCAAGGAAAATTTACTTAACATAATTTCATTTGGAATGAATTAATTCCTTTATACAAGGTACCACTGTACTCTTTCTGCTACCTAATCCCAATGCACCTGCCCAATGCAAGAAACCTCTGCTGATGGTATCACCTATATAGCTACCACAACCCCAAACACTTAGTTTGGTTTCTTACTTCAGTGCAGGTAAGCCTATAAACATCAGTATTTAATTTGTTTTTACTTTTCTGGGTAGAAACTTTGATAGGACTTGTGGCTGGCACATTCCCATGGTCAGACTCCAAAGGTGACAAGCCTGGGATTTTCCAGACTTTATTCTCCTGCTGCGTTGCTAATCTCTCAATATTTGTTACACTGGCTCGGATAGCTGGGGTTAGTAGGCAAAAAGGAGCCTTCAGTTAGGACTGATGCAAGTGTGTATTGAGATAGTGCTGCTGGCATTCAAAGGCCAATCCTGTATACCTATGGGGGTACAGTATATGTGTATGAATAGCAGCTACAGTGGACCCTTGTATAACAAACAGTTTGTATAACATAAAATCTGTACAACATAAAAAATTCTGGAGATAGGGGAATTTTGCCTAACAGAATTGCCTATGGGGCGAATCCATACAACATAAAAATGGTCATAATTAGGGATTACTCTGTTTTCAATGTATTCCTATGTGAAATTTGTATAAAGGAAAATTTGCTTAACATAATTTCATTTGGAATTAATTAATTCCTTTATACAAGGTACCACTGTACGTACATTCAAAAGAACCCAGTCCTCAAGAAAGGAGATGTCAAGGAGTGCACAAACAACAGTAACACTGCTCTAATTTCTCTGGCAAGCAGGGTCACTAAGGTTTTGCAACTAAGACTTTTACCTTATAAAAGAATGAAATATTATTGATCTTCAAACTGGATGATGAAAAGAAAGAGGTAGTTGAGATCGTATTGCAGATATTTATCTTAATTTCAGTAACTTATTATTATGTTTGTATGTAAAATTTTTATTATGTTTGTCCACCGCCCTGAACAGCCTATAGGCTAGTTGATGTGGTAAAAATATAAATGCTGTACAGTAAATAAATATCCACTGGTTACTGACACATACCAAAACATTTCAGAAGAAGATCAGCCTGTGTTTTAGGGACTATAGTGAAGTCCTTGACTGTGTAGCCCACAAGAAATGGGTGCATCTGAACACTTGATTGTACAATGGTCAAGAGTGTACTGTAAGGACATAATATGAACAGATAGAATAGCAAAGGTGTCACACAAGGGGCCATGTTATCTTCCTATCTGTTCATTCTATATGGAGATGGTATTACAGTAAGTACTGTACAGTATATGGAAAGCTGTAGTAGACTCTTGGTAGAAAATGCATCAAACATTTAAGATAACTAAATGACACCATCTCATTGGAAGGGGAAAAAATGATGACTATTTATTTATTTATTTATTTATTTATTTATTTATTTATTTACCAAAAAAATTAGCCGCCCTACTACCAAGTGGTCTTCAAAGGATTTCTGATGAAAGTGAAACAAGAAAGTGCCATAGCAATTGTGTGCAAATGATGACTACAGAATTATACAACTGTGATATAGATAATGACAACATTTCAGCTGTTAAGAGATTTTGTATACCTTGGTATAAGCATCCATCCAGTGAAGACTACAACTAAGAAATCAGAAGACAGAGGCTCAGAAAGATAGCAATGAAGGAATCAGAAAAGATCATCAATTGTAAGGATATGTCAGTGCAGAAAAAGGTCAAGATAGTCCACTCTTGTACTCCCAGTCACTATGTACAAGTGTAAAACTGGACAGAGAAGAGAGCCAATGGGTGTGTGTGTTGGGGGTGGGGAGAGATTCATATGAACTATGATGCTGGGGAAGATCTATGCAGATATCCTGAATGGCCATAAAGACGAACAAGTGGGTCTTAGAAATGAAATCAAGCCCAAACTTTCTTTGGCGTAAACGAACAACGAAACTGAGAGTGTTATCCTTTTGGTCCAGCAGAAGTAGGCAAGTATAGTAGAATAAAGGAAAAGCCACAGCAGAGAAGTTGAAAGCAACAGGAAAAGAGGAAGACCAAATACGAGATGAATTGACTCCATTAAGGAAGCCATGATCTTGAATTTTCAAAAGCTGTAGGGATCTATTGAGGACAGGCCATTTTGAGGGTGACTCATTCATTGGGTCGCCTTAAGTCAAGAGGCAACATGAAAACACAAAACGCAACAATAATTGTTCAGGCAACTCTAAACAATAGATGTGCTATGAAGGAGGGCTGTCTCAAGGCTCTGGATTCTTCTAATTTCATTTTGCATTTCCCTATTGGTTTAAGAAATCCCATTTTAGGGATAGGTAGTAGGAACTGGCAAACCACTCCAGTATTCCTGCCAAGAAAACTCCATGGACCTGGAGGCACCAAGAGTCAGTCAAGACTGTCACGGCACAACACACACAACACTTACAAGCAAGTCTTGGTTTTCTTCTTCTGCTTCTGCTTTGCATGTAAGAATTTTTGCATTTTCCTCCTGCAGAAACTCCAGGTGCTTGCGGATGAGAAACTAACAGGAAAAAATAAATCTGTTTTAAATTCAGGGGTAAAGGAGATTTGAAGAACCCTAGTCATGGAGGGAAGGGCTGCCCCTCACCCTGGACAGCCCACTGTCCCCTACAAATTGTCTGATGGGTTTTCTCTATGTCCTTAAAAAAGCTACTCTTCCTGTTTTTAAGTTACATTCCCCTAGGAACCTCAGACCAATTACAACAGGCATGTCCAAACTTTGGCCCTCCAGATGTTTTGAACCACAGCTCCCACAGTCCTTTGTCAATGGCAATCTAAACTTATAATTCTGGGAGTTGTGGTCCAAAACATCAGGAGGGCTGAAGTTTGGACATGCCTGAATTACAGCCTCTCTCTCTGTCTCTCTCTCTCTCACACACACACTTGCTGTCCCACTTCTACACTTAAAGAAAACTGTCGACTGTAAATCAGGTCTTGCTGGAAAGAAGAATTAATCAAGAATTGCGCTGTCTGGGCCCACAATTATTTCCCCTCCTGCTCTAGGCCCAGGGGGCCAAAATGGGCATTTCTTTAAAATGCGTGTACCTATGAGAGCTGCTCTCCATGGACTCCCTGCCCTCCAGAATTATTTCTGCAAGCACGCTGGCTACCTTGTAGTCCTGGGCGGCTTCCTCCAGAGGAACCACGTCGTGATTCTTGTGTTCTTTGGATCGGTCGCAAACCACACAGATGGGGGGCCCCCCTCCTTGCAGAAAAGCTTCAGGGGCTCCCGGTGCTTCCCGCAAACGCCCCCCCCCTTTCCTTCAGCGCTCCTAAGTGGGAGCTGCTTGGCGATTTCCACAATGTTTGCCAGCTGCCGAGCAGGGATGATGAGGCTCCTTGGGACTTGCTCTCGGCATTGGGGGCAGGAGACCTCTTCCCCTTCCGACCCTTCCCAGCACTGGGCCAGGCAGGCTCGGCAGAAGTTGTGCCCGCACGCAATGGTGGCGGGATCCTTGAAATACTCCAGGCAGATGGAGCAAGTGGCTTCCTCGCAAAGCCCCTGGAGGGAAGCAGTGGCCATCTCAATTCACACCAGGAAGTTCACGGGATAGTTTCATTTTCTTCGCTTTATCAGTGAAGTGGGCGTTTCCCTTCCGGTTAATCCCCAAGTGTGAAATCATTAGCGTGTGAAAGAGAGGCGTGAAGGTGCGAGAGAAAGAAGGCGGCTGTTTTATTTATTTATTTATTATTTATTTATTTATTAGAATATTTTTAGGCGGGCAAACCTTGACAGGGATTGAATGAATGAATGAAGGCAAGGGAAAAAGAATATAAGCTAGCTTTAAATGGGCTTTGCCTCATTTGGGAGCCAATTCTGGACTCGGAATCCCTCTTCCCCTCCTTTAGGCAAAAGATCAGGACGTTTTGTGTTCTCCTGCTGAGTGTGCAACTTCACCTTCTATCCTGTGTGTGACGACTGCTGTTGTTCCTGTGTGCCATCATGTTGACCTCTGGCAGTAATGGCGAACCTCCAGCACTCCAAATGTTTTGGACCACAACTTCCTATCCTTTGGAGTTGGCAACCTAGGCTTGGCATTCTACATCTGGAGTACCCAAGGTTCACCACCACTGCCCTAGGGCAAACCTATGGATTAGTTTTTGGGGTTCTGTCTGTCTGTGGGTGGGCTCTGTCACAGGATTCTTGGGTAGTAGGGATTCCTGTGGGCATTTAAACCCACTTTTTAAAGATATGAGGAGCTTGAACTATAAAACCAGTTCATATGGTTGCTTTAAAAAACACACATATAAGAAATCTTAGGCATTCCTGATTTCAACAGCTGGCCATGCACTAGATTGGAGCACATGGTCCAAGGTGAGCTTAGAACTCTCCTCAAGAAAAAAAATGTTAGCAAGTCAAAAGGAAAGGTAAAAGCAGGGACACAGCATGTGGTTGATCTTTTCTTTTCTTTGGAAAAAATAGGAGCTTCTGTTGAGTTATACTGTGTGTGTGTGTGCATGACCAACTCTTCATGACTCCATGTCCATGGAGTTTTCTTTGCAGGTAGGACCCCTGTATCCACTGATTAATTTATCCAGTTATCAGAAGAAAAATAATAATTCTGCAGCTACAAAGCAAGCTACTGCCACAAACAGCAGCCGTAAAGCAAACTAAGGACAGAAAACAGCAGCTTGAAAGCAAGTTGCTGTTGCGAAACAGCACTTTGGGGGATTTTGGGGATGTTCTCTCTTATCCACGGTTTTCATTATCCACGGGAAGGTCTGGAACCAATCCCCAGCAGATACCAGGGTCCTACTGTACACAAATTGACATGCTGCTGAATATCCTGTTGCATAGCTCATGCTGATGACTTGGTCTGCACCCATGTGGAGTTGTGGGCCGTGTTATCTCAGGTGGCAAATCCATGACATCTTAGGTGGGCTGTGGAATTAAAATCAACGGTGGAGGAAAACCTCTCTATTTTCATCATCTTCTTTTTCATCATCCCCTAACTGGTGCAGCACCATTCTATCACCGTATTAGATGGCTGCATCACTCTTTAGAACAGTGATAGCGAACCTTTGGCACTCCAGATGTTTGGGACAACTCCCAGAATTCCAAAGCTGTATTGCCAATAACAAAGCACTGTGGGAGTTGTGGTCCAAAACATCTGGAGTGCCGACAGTTCGCCACCACAATGTGGCATTGATATTATTTAATGAAAAAACAAAGGAAAGCCACTGGGGTTGGGTGCAAGAGAACGGAGGGAACTGGGGGCTATCTTGACTCTGTGGGCTTTGTCCCCCCCACAAGGCAGCACAGGCCCAGCAGAGCACTGCCGGAGGACATCAGAGGGGAATGGGTGTGGGTGTCCTCCCCTTCCACCTCCCCAACCTTCACCCCAGTGTTTTTCCCGCATGCCAGTGCCTTGGCCGTGTGCTTGCCCCGCTGTCCTCCTCTGCTCCTTCCTCCTTCCTCATGAGTAAAGCAGGTGCACTTACAGGTGAGTAAACCCATGATCCCAAGACCTGTGTGTACCCTTGTCCTGAGAGAATAATAATCTACAGTGGGAACTGAAATTCCACTCTCAAGTGAGGCTGTGTTCACATAGCAGAAATCTCTCTCCTTGAGCTCACAATTTCCCCCTCATGGTATGTTGTCTGATCCATCACATGATTGCTATACCTGTCATGCCAAGAGGAGCACATAGTGCCACATAACCAGAACAAAATAAAACTTTCATCTAAATCAGTGGTTCTCAACCTGTGGGTCCCCAGATGTTCCTGGACTGCAACTCCCAGAAATCCTGGCCAGCTCAGACAGTGATGAAGATTTCTGGGAGTTGCAGTCCAGGAACATCTGGGGACCCACGGCTTGAGAACCATTGATCTAAATGATTCAAAGATGAGTCAACACACCGCTAAGTAATGTAGTATTTACATTTTTAAAAAGCTTCACGGCCGAATCAACGCTAGCTGGAAGACTGGGCTGTTGGCTGATGGGGGATCAGCAACATACATACAGAATATCACAGAAGTGAGTACACCTCCTCACATTTCATAAATATTTTAGTATCTCTTTTCATGTGACAACACTGAAGTAATGATACTTGGCTACAATATAAAGCAGTGAGTATATCGCTTGTATAATGGTGTAAATGTGATGTCCCCGCAAAATAACGCAACACACAGCCATTAATGTCTATACAGAATTGGGTAGATTTGAATGACATAGAGGAACAAGTCAAGGAGATCATTTGTCTCTGCTAATTTTTTACTTTGGCCATCAAACCTGCTGTAAGGGTTAGAGAAAATGGTATTACTGACCTGACAACTAGCAACAGACAACATGACATTCATTTATATGCTGACAATATGTTTTTATTTTTGAAAAATCTACTGAAAACAAATACTGGGGAAAAATATGGGCTAAAAATTAATTATCAAAAATCTAAATTATTATTTATAAATATAGTAGATCAAAAGAATATTAAGATAATGTCAAATTTTTAGATTTGTGTTGTTCTAGTTTTAGATATCGAGTGATCTGGCTAACAAAAAGCACCAAAGTACTATACTCGTGTATAGGAAATATACAGTTGTGTTTGCAATTATAAAGGCAAAAATAAAGAAATGTGAAAAACCAAATTTATACTCAATGTGGACGATTATGAGAGTAATAGCCCATATTTTACCCATTTTTTTATTTTTCAAAATATACCCATACAGCCAAAAATGAAAGTGATAAAACTATGGAAAATAAGCCTGGAAAATATATTGAGATTTACAAAAAGGGAGGGAGACTCGTTGGACCAGTTCAGGGTTGATTTCCTTCTGAAGCCATCTTGGCTACCTTAAAATGAGAGTGTGAGGGAACCTATTCTATCCACACAAAAGAAGGGGAGAAGGGTCTCCCCAGAGAAAGAGGCCCCAGAGAAGGTGTAGAGGTGGGATCCTGAATCTGGGTTATGGAAGGATACTTGGCCCTCTTCATAGCTGAGGGACACCTGGATCCTCCTCAGCTTCTCACTGAGGGGAAGCAAAGATTTGAGGGGATCATTCAAAGCCTGGTATTTACCTTCCCATCTCTGTACAGCCCAGATCCCGTTCTCCGTTTTCAAACTAATACAGCCTTTCCTCCGTACAGACTTTTTGGCTACTCCCACAGCCCAAAAGCCCTCACTTTCCACAGCGACTTCCCAGTAATGTCTGCCTGCTGTGAATCCCTCACATCTCAATACATAACGATCCAGTTCAAATCTCTCAGGATAGTCAGGCACATCATGGTGTCTGCTTTCATATCTCACATGTTTGCGATCCTCAGACAGGATGAGCCAAGGATGTGCTGTGTTTGGATCCAGAGTGACATTTGCTGTTGGTCAGAAAGAGGGACAAGAAGCAGAAAAGAAATTGAGGAGAAGGAGGTGGGTGAACCACCATTATATGACTTGGTCATTAACACACCAGAGCAGTTTTATAAAAGCAAAATATTCTGCATAATAAAAATAAACAAGAAAAAACAACATGGAGACTGATTGTAGCCGGACCTGCCCTGATATCCTGCCTGAGTCGAGGCATGGACTGGGTGGGTGTCTGAGTGTGTTAATGACATCTGGTCTCCTTTTCCCACATCACTCTCATGTATGGCCATTTATGGGCTGCCAGTTATTTATGGGCATGTGTGTGTGGTCTCTAGGTGAGTCCATGCCTCTTCCTCGAAGTCTCTGAGAAGGAAATATTACCGTTCGGAATGGGCTGTCACTCTTTGAGGAGACATGGGAGTGACCTCAAGTGTGATCTGTGACAACATAGGGAATGACAGTGAATGGAACAAATGCAGCTTCTGCTGAGCCACAAAAAGTAGGGTTTTCTCTATATATACCTCTATCTTACATCCCCAATTCTTGATGGCTTGTGCTATCACAGCTCTCCTTTCACAACCACTCCAGTGATGCAAAAGAACACCTCACCCACCTACCGGCATCCACAACTATGTATCATGGCCTTCCTCATTCTTACCTCCCTCATCCCTTCTCAGCCCTCCTGGATTTCTCCCCGATGCTATCTCATTTTAATTTTTTTCTCTTGTGATTTAAAAGCAATAATTTTAAAATTATTAAAAAGCAGAATGCAGAAATAATTGGCATTTTCTCTTCCTTCTCTCTGCCTACTTCCTTCTCTCCTGCCTGCTTGTCTTGTTTTAACTACCCACTTGTTCCAAAACATTCCCTTTTCCCTTTTCCCTTCTGCACTAGGTATGGAAGCGATAACCTTAGGTAAAGCAGAAGGAAGGAAAAATTCCTTTCTCAAGAAAATTAAACAGGAGCACGAGTAAAGAAGCTCCAAGTCCAGATCTCTATTAAAACAAGCTCTTTTCTTCAGAAAAATGGCCATCAACTCCTGAGTCACTGAAACAAATAACCAAGTCAAGTCCATGTTGAGTCATTGGTGCAACTACAAATTAACTCAGGTCCCCATCCCTGGGACCAGCACACATCAGTGTGTGAAACCTCTGAAATATACCTTTCTGCAGAGAGGGTTGTTGATAATGGACTTGTTTATTGGTGAAGGTCTGGGGTCCAGATACCAAAGTATCTGTGAAAAGAAACAGGTGTAAAGATTAAGCAGCACCCATACGATGCTATTTCACCAGGATCAATATACTCCTCCCACCCCATGCACAGCATTTGAGAATTACCGTATGTTTGGTCTATTCTGAGGGCAGGAAAAGGAAACAGTGGCTGGACTTTCCTGGTTCGACTGCAATTTGTGACAGTCACAAAATAAAAACCACCCCTTTGTCTTGCTCCCTGCCTTACCTCTGAACTGCTTCATCCTCTCAGCTAGAAAGTTATTTCTCTCACGGACATCCTGTATCTTTGACTTCAGCTCAGGAGGGAAAACCACAAGATTACAAAATGTCTCCTCCTTCTCATGGCTGATGGAGAGAAGAACAAGGTTACTTAACCACCCACAATCAACCCAAAAATCCTTCATAAAGGAATATAAAAGGACTGAATGGATAAATAAACCTGCAGAAAGCCTAGGGTAGGCACAGACTTTATCCTGTTCTTAGGCAGCAGGTGATTCTTTGGAGAAATTTTGCGTTCCTCAGGACTTCCCCTTACTCGCGGCCTTTCAGCTTTTAAAATGCAATTATTATTATACCGTTCCACAGTTTGTCCAACTACCAAGTAATTCCTTTCCTTGCACTCCCATAACTTCCATGCTATGAGATAAATAACTCAGATATTGGAAGACAGAAGGAAATACACACACACACACACACAGAGAGAGAGAGAGAGAGAGAGAACATGGTTCCCTATAGTGCAAGGCTGAGGAATATTTGGCCTTCCAGGTGTTTTAGACTGAAACTCCCAGATTTCTGATCTTATCTTGTCAGTAATAAGGGACTAGGAGAATTGTGGTCCAAAACGTCTGAAATTTCTGGAAATTTTTCTTTCAATATTTTTTTAGTGAATCAGTCAATACCACCAGGGGGGAATTATTTAGAGTTTTGGGGTGAACTGTCTCCAGTATGCCGATGACACTCAACTCTACCTATCTTCACCTCTGGATTCCAAGGAAGCTATTTCAACTTTAGATCAGCGCTTAGCTTCATTAATGAACTGGATGAGGAAGAACAAACTGAAACTAAACCCATACAAGACAGAGGTGCTTCTGGTCAGTCAAAATAGAGGTCAAGGGATAGGGATGCAACATGTACTGGATGGGATTATCTCTCAATTGAAAAAAAGGTGCGTAGCTTGGGGTTCTCCTGGACTCATCCTTGAGCCTAGATGCCAGGAGTGTATTTGCACAATTAAAACTATTGCACCAGCTATACCCATTTCTTGTGAAAACTGCTCTAGCCACTGTGGCACGTGCCCTAGTGACATCCCGACTGGACTACTGTAATGCGCTCTACGTGGAGCTACTGATGCAAAGTCTCAGGAAACTTCAATGGGAAACTTCAATGCAGTAACCAGATTGCTGACAGGGGCAGGTTACAGAGATTACATTACACCCCTACTAAAGGAGCTCCACTGGCTGCCAATCAGCTATCAGGCACAATTCAAAATGCTGGTTTTAACCTACAAAGCACAAAATGGTATCAGTCCAAGCTACCTCAAAGATCGAGTCTCACAGTATGAACTGGCTCGGTTGCTAAGTCATCAGGAGAGGCCTTTCTCTCCATCCCGCCACCTTCATAAGCACATCTCATGGGAACGCATGAAAGGGCCTTCTCTGTTGCTGCTCCCAGACTTTGGAACTCCCTCCTGCTGGAGGCCAGGACTGCCCCATCTCTGCTGTCTTTCCAGAAGCAGGCAAAGACCTTCCTCTTCAGGCAAGCTTTCCCTGAATGGGGGACTACCTACTATGTGACTTTTATATGGATTACCATACATGATTGCATTGACTGATTTCATAAGAACACTAGTGTTTTCCATGTTGCTTTCCACCCCTCATAATGGATTTTTCTTTTCTTCTTGCGTGCTCTTTATATGTCCAAAGTTACCTTTTAATATTTTAAGATGCCTCTTCTAATTTCCTGTTTTTAACTTGAATGTGTCTTAAATGTTCTGGGCTGTATATTGTCCCTCATTATTATATGCTGAGGAAATTATTGTAAGCCACCTTGGGTCCTTTTCCAAGGAGAAAGTGGGTTAAAAATATTCTAAATAAATAGTCAGATAGATAAACAATACTGTTTCTGTGCATATGGAGGGGCTACTGTACCTACAAGACCATCCAGTCCTAAGGAAGTACTAATGGAAATGAGCGGTTGGTTCTCCACTTACCTGTGCAAGACGGCTCTAACATCCTGGTGGGAAAAAAGTGGGGGAAGAGGTCAGTGACATTCCCATACCATTCTGTGGGAGGCATAAAAGTCCTCCTTATTCCATTATAAACCTACCCCGTTCAGTAGAAGTGATAACATCTCCTACAAGAAGGGTTTTTAAAGCCTTCACCTGTGACTGGCTTGTCACAAGGGATAGGAGCTGAGACAGATGTCATCTGTGTGGCATTTTCAGGGATCAGACCTATAGTGGAAGCTAGACAAGGCTTCTTTCCCACTCTGTCTTTATCTGTTTTTCTTTTTTTTAATTAGTTTTTATTATTATTCAGTCATCATAACACATCACATCTATCAGCTAATTTCTAAAGAAGATTTTCAGTTGTCATTCATCATATTGCCTGGGTGTACTTTATATCAATTACATCATTTAGTTTCAAAGCAATCATAAAATCGATTCCATGTCAAATAGTACTCAGAATCCTCTTTTTCTTTAATTCTCAATGTCAATCTAAGATTTTTTTGTATAATTACTTCCTCTTTTAGTGTATTCTCATTTTTCCACATTTGGGCCCAAACTATTCTAGCAGCAATCAAGATATGTAATACAGTAAGGCTCCTTATCTGCTAATTTGCCATCCGCTGATTCAGTTATCCATGGATGGTGATCAGTGGTGCAAGGGCCTGCAAAATCAGGGGTAGAGGAAGAGGAGGCCGCACGGCTCCGGAGCTCCTGCCGGCCTGCCCACCTGTAACATCGGCAGCATCGGCAGGGAGGACGGCGCAAGACTCTGGAACTCCTGCCCGCTTGCCCATAGCAACATCGGCAACGTCGGTGCCATGGCAGGTTTCCCTGGAGTGCTGGTGGGGTCTCCCACTGCTTTCACTCCAGGCACTCTCGGATTACCCGCAGATTTCATTATCCGTGGGGAAGCCAGGAACCAATCAGGTTTGTAAACATTTTTGCTAATCTAGTTGGTGGTAAGTGCCGTGTCTTTATCTGTTTTTCCGAACATCGTCATTTTTGTTGCAAGAAAATATTCCCAGGAGGGAGCATAACCCTTTAAAATAATATACAGTATGTGTGTGTATGTGTGCATGAGCATGTGCAATCAGTAAGTAGTAGTGATGGCTACGAAGCATTTCATGCCGAGTCATCCTAGATCATTGGCGCAGCACCGCAAGTGCTGCACATTCCCCCACCCACCTTGCCAGCACTCCCACCTCCCAGCCACTGTGCGCTGTTTGTTCCCTCCCCATTGGATGATCTTCCACTCCTGGCAGGAGCACACACTTCCTTCCTCTGCCTCCTCCAGCAGCTGGCCACTCATGGGCAGCGCTGCAGGAGTCTCTGCCTCATCTACTCCTCTGACTGGCCAGTGGCTGGATCTGGCAAAGAAGGGAAGTCCGTGCTCCTGCTGGGAGTGGAAGATCATCCAGTGGGGAGTGTAAGAGCAATGTGCGTGGCTGGTGAGTGGGGGATGCCAGGGAGGGGGTGGCATGGGGGGGTACTGAACTTGTGGCCCCGGTGGTGCTACGCTGACAACTTAAGATGACTCGGCATGAAGAACTTCATGTCCACCTGTAGTCAGAGGGTTCCAGCTCTGAAGCCATGCACAAGAGAAGCCTTGCAGGATAAGGCTAGCCATCCCAGTGCCCTGCTTCTAGGATGAGCCATTCAGAAGTGGTTTAGAATGAAGGTTTTGACTGTGATGTGAAAATTGCAAGCATTCCCATCAACATGTAGTTCACACTGAGGTAAACACACTTCCCCATTTTGTCTCAATACTCCTGCAGGCACTCAACTGGGGTGGCCACAAAAGTATTTCAGAGCCAGCTTTTCCCTAGAAATCAGCCTGGGCTCCGTCTGCTGTTCTTATTTATTTATTTATTTATTTATTTATTTATTTATTTATTTATTTATTTATTTATTTATTTATTTATTTATTTATTTATTTATTTTTCGAACTTGCCTTTCTCCTTAGAGAAGGACCCAAGGCAGCTTGCAATAATGAGGGACAACTTACAGCCCATAACATTTATGACATACTGTGTTTTCAAGCTTACCTGCAGGAGTTCACTGGGGGGCTGATGGCACTTCTCCTCCAACTCCTGGATGAGGCCTCCAAGAAAGGAGAGCTTCCCGGAGAGCCTGGCCAGGTGCTCCTCCCTTTTCCTTGCAATCTCCTCCTCCAATTCTTCCAGCCGGTCCAGCAGAAGCTTCTCTTGTTCCTTCAAAAAGGAGCTCAGTTCTCTGAAATGTTCCTTCGTCTTCTCCATCTCTGCTTTGGTTTGTTCCTGCAGTTGGGAGGCAGAAAGTGATGGCAGTGGGGAACCCCAGAGCATTATGAACCGACTCTGAATGGTGGATTAATAAAATCAGAATCCAAAAGTAAAAACAAGGTTGATCCCCAAGACATTCATCTCCTGCTGCTCCCCCAATCCTTCAATATTGGCTACGGCAGGGGTCCTCAACCTAAGGCCCCGGGGCCGGATGCGGCCCCCCAAGTTCATGAATCCAGCCCCCAGGACCAATTGCAACCCCCCCCCACCTACCCTTGTTTTGTGAGCAAGCCAACCTCCGTAGCCGCTTCTATTGCTGAGGCAGTTCATAGCAGTGGGCTATGCCACTTCTCCCACTCCCCCCAACTACCGCCCAGATGATCAGCATGCTGGCTAGTGGGGCATTTAGAGTGGGAGGGCTATGGCCCACCTACTGTGGTCTGGCCCCCAGCAGTGCCTGGGCCGTGGTGGACCGGCCCGTTGTTTGAAAACTTTGAGGACCCCTGGGCTACGGCTATGGCTGTGGGACTGAGATGGCCCTGGCTGCATTGGTAGATGACTTATGCAGGGAAATGGGTAGGGGAATCTGTGTCCCTACTGGTTTTGCTAGACCTCTCGGCTGCTTTTGACACTATAGGCCAGTGGTTCTCAAGCTGTGGCTCCCCATGATGTTCCTGGACTGCAACTCCCAGAAGTCTTCATCACTAGTTTAGCTGGCCAGGATTTCTGGGAATTACAGTCCAGGAACATCTGGGGAACCACAGCTTGAGAACCACTGTTATAGACCGTGGCATCCTCCTGACTCGTCTCTCTGAAATGGGAATAGAGGGTACTGCATTAAAGTGGCTCCAATCCTTCCTGCAGGATATAACGCAGAAAGTGGTATTAGGTGATTCATGTTCGACACCACGGCTGCTGACCTGTGGAGTTCCCCAGGGTTCTGTTCTGTCTCCTACGTTATTTAACATCTATATGAAACCACTGGGGGAGATTATCAGGTCTTTTGGGGTCAGGTGCCACCAGTATGCCAATGATACCCAGCTCTACCTCTTGTCACCTCCGGACTTTAAGGGAGCTACTATCTCAAGTTTACATGAGTGTTTAGCTGCAGTAATGAACTGGATGAGGATGAACAAAATGAAATTAAACCCAGAAAAGACAGAGGTGTTCCTGGTCAGCCGAAAGAGAGAGCAAGGGATAGAGATGGATGGATTCACCCTCTAATTGAAAAATTAGTTATGCAGCTTAGGGGTGCTCTTGGACTCATCTGTGAGCTTGGATGGCCGGGTCACAGCTGTGGCCAGGAGCGTATTTGCACAATAAGGCTAGTATGCAAGTTACACGCCTTTCTTGAGAAACCAGCTTTGGCCACACTGACACATGCCCTAGTGATGTCCCAGATAGACTACTGTAATGCACTCTATGTGGGACTACTGATGAAAAGTCTCAGGAAACTTCAACAGGTCCAAAATGCAGCAGCCAGACTATTGACTGGGGCGGGGTACAGAGATCACATTATACCCCTATAGCAGCTCCACTGGCTGCCAACCAGCTATCAAGCACAATTCAAGGTTCTGATTTGACCCACAAAGCACCGTACAACTTAGATCCTGGCTACCTCAAAGATCAATTCTCACAGTATGAACTGACTTGGGTGTTAAAGTCATCAGGAGAGGCCCTTCTCTCCATCCCGCCACCCTCACAGGTACGCCTCGTGGGAACCCATGAAAGTGCCTTCTTGGCTGCTGTGCCCAGACTCTGGAACTCCCTCCTACTAGAGGCCAGGACTGCCTCATCTCTATTGTCCTTCCAGAAACAGGCAAAGACCTTTCTCTTCAGGCAAGCTTTCCCTGAATGATGGTCTACCATTATGTGTCTTTTATATGAATCTATAGGTTCACATAGACTCTGTGTTTATAACTAATTATAACCTTGTAGCTTTAATGTAATGTTGTCTATTAATGTTGTAAGATGTCCCTCAATTCCTTGTTCTCAATACTTCAACATGTCTTAATTGTATTGGACTGTATCATATCCCTCATTACTGTAAGCTGCCTTGGGTCCTTTTCCAAGGAGAAAGGCAGGGTAAAAATACTCTAAAACAAACAAACAAACAATATTTTTTCACTGTTTAGAACTGTCAGGACAAAAATAATCCAGGCAGATGTAAAGCTGCTCAGCTGGAATGTCTACAATATTATTATTCTATTCCTGTTTTTATCCATAATTTTAAATATCTAATATTTAACGTATTTAATTTATTAGTATATCTATCTATAATTTTTACTCGTCTGGTTTACATGATTACTAATTTTTGACTGCACCTTGCTGCTCATATGTATTATTTGTATTACCCCTGGTTTTAGATTGCATATGTAGTTTTTATTTACTGTCTAAGGCCATAAAGAAAGACTATGTACATCATTTCATAGGTAACTGTCTATTTTCGCAAATAACTTGGAAGTATCTGGACTTTCCTTACATGAAGGCCTTTATACAGAGAGTGGATGGCTATCAACGAGGGATGCTTTAGCGTCGAACCTCTTACTTTTGTGAGGGTTGAATTCAAGGGTCACTCAGGTCTCTTCCGAATGTGTAATTGTATGATCAATAATGGAGTAGGCAAAGTGTAATTCGGCCAATGTCTGAGAAGCTAGAATTTTGTCCCCAACATCCTGCAAAAAAGTGTTACCACTATCAGGTAGGTCCCAACCAATGAGACCCTCTGACTTGTCTGAGTTCGGTTTCAGCCCCTCAGCCTTGGCCCATTCCATTACTGTATCTAGGTTAGTACTGTTCCAGAACCCAGACAGCATCCCCTGCAGACGATGTAAAACAGAGAAAGACATGAGTCATCATAAGCATACCGATGACAGCACAGTCTGTAAGGGAAATTAAGGATGATAGGACACAAGAGTCATTTTCCTAGCCTCATATTAGCAGCACAGTTTTCGCTTTGCATTATACTTTATCTAAGGAATGTGTTAGTCAAAGCATAAGTTTCTAGGAGCTTGGACTCTGAACACTATTTGGATATTTTAGGAAAACGTGGATGGTACAGCACGGAGTTCTCATCGTCACAGAAAGATCCACCATTATCATCATCATTCTTCTGCCTGGCTTTTGCTTTGCTTCATCATGATTCTTTGTTAGTTAGAGTTTAGAATTATTTAGATAAGCCATGGATTGCAGTAAAGAGTTAGGAAATGTTATTTTGAATAGTATTTTTCATTTTTAGGGCAAATATGCTTACATTTTGAATCTATTTTGAATCTTTTTAGATCTATTTTACTTTGTATTTTTGTTTGGAAATAAATCATTATAGGAGGTGAGAGGGATGGCTTGTAGACATAGGGCCTTCTTGGCAGCTGCCCCCAGGCTATGGAATGCCCTCCCGATTGAGATCCGCCTGGCGCCAACATTGATGACATTTCGGTGCCAGGTAAAAACCTTCCTGTTCCAGAAGTTTTTTAATTGATACAATACAGATTGTGGGTCCTCTGACGGCAATTTTAGTGGAATAATTTTAGTGTAATGATTTTATTGTTGTTTTAATTATTTATTGATATTTTATGTTTTAACTGCTTAATTCTTTTGATTGTAAGCTGCCCAGAGACCTTTGGGTAGTGAGCGGCATGTAAGTTGTATAAAGAAATAAAATATTTTACTTTGTCTTCGAAGAATTCATTTGTTTTGGTAAGCGTTGGTATTTTAAAAGAACCCAGGAATTCACCTTGATGATTGGCACCATGGAAGACTCAACAGAAAGATGGAGATGGTTTAATAAATCGCAGGTTCAAAGAGGCATTTCCACACACAGTCTAAAATCATGGATGACATCTCCCAGTGGCCTTACATAGACAATACAAAGCATTGGAGATACTGATGACGCCCGAGGAATCCCACAAATTAAGAACTATGGGGAAGATAACCTCTCTCCAAGCTGGATTCTCTGGGCAAGGCCATCAAGAGAAGATCAGAACCAGCTGAAAGTCAGCCTTCCAATCCTGATAATATATGAAGCTACTCCAAATTAAAAAAAAATGTTTAGTGGAGCACAGCTGCCTCGTGACTCTGGAGTTGGCTCCACTTCATCTCACATTTCCACATATGAGCTGAAGAATTGGCTCCCTTTTTAGCAATATTGATACTGACAAGTAACTCTTGCCCTTCTTCTTCGGCTTCTGCTTTGTACGCTGCAACCTTTGCTCTCTCCTGCTCCAGAAGCTCCAGGCGACAACAGATCAGACGCTGAAGGGAAAAAAGAGAAGACCATTTTCATTTCAGAAGCAAACTGACAATAAAACCCATGTTCTATTAGAAAGGAACACACCACAAATGTAAGTGTTCACACGAGCCATATACTCACACGGACTACTCTGCTGGGGGAGTGAGTTTTTCTGTTCTGATGCCAGAAGTCCATTTATTTTTGAGGCAGATTGCAATGAATGGGCTCTGCACCTGTTAACGCCCCAACTCTGTGTGTCTTTTTGTTAAGAGCCCCGTGATGGAGTGGTTAAATGCCTGTAGTGCAGGAAAAACTGCTCACAACCTGGGGTTCAATCCCAGGTAGCAGCCAGCTCATGGCTGACTCAGCCTTCCATCCTTCCGAGGTCAGTAAAATGAGTACCCAGCTTGCTGAGGGGGGGCAATGTGTAGCCTGTACTACTGTAATTAAAATTACAGTGGCACCTTGTATAAAGGAATTAATTCGTTCCAAATGAAATTATTTTAAGCAAATTTTCCTTTATACAAATTCCCATAGGAATGCATTGAAAACGGAGTGATCCCATTTTTATGTTGTATGGATTTTTCCCATAGGCGATTATGTTAAGCAAATTTCCCCTATTTCTGTTATTTTTATGTTGTACAGATTTTGTGTTATACAAGCTGTTTGTTATACAAGGGTCCACTGTATAAACCGCCCGGAGACTACTTGGAAGTGGTAAGGGGCGGCATATAAGCAGAACGCTTTGCTTTTTCTGACAGCCACCGGTCAGCCAAGACCAGCCTTTGTATCCTCCCGTTCTGCTCCATCCCTCAACCAACCTCTTCTCCTCACCTTCCTCCAAGTCCTATTTCCTGTTCCTCCCAGTCATCTGCCATCAACCCCACCCTTTGCCTCTCTTTCCCATTCCACTCCCTCTTTCTCTTTTCACCCCTTTCGTGATTTCATATGATTTTTATATAAGATCCTCATCAAACCGTCATCAAATCACAAATCCCATCTGTACTCCAAGATGACAAACCCAAGTCGTGCCTGGGACTCATGTTTTTTTGTTTGTTGTTGTTGTTTTTGCAATATGGGGGCGAACCTACATATAAAAATGTTGTAGATCAACACCAGGGACCAACACACCCTCTAATTTTCATCCACACTCTGTGGGCCTCCTGTACCCTCCCCCAAGTTCTGCTGCAGTATTTATTTATTTATTTATTTATTTATTTATTTATTTTATTGTATTGTATTGTATTGTATTGTATTGTATTGTATTGTATTGTATTTATATACTGCACCTTCTTCCAAACTGGAACTCAGGGCGGTTCACAACTTTAAAAGGCATAAAAACATACAGTGGTACCTTGTATAACGGAATTAATTCGTTCCAAATGAAATTATGTTAAGCAAATTTTCCTTTATACAAATTCCCATAGGAATGCATTGAAAGCAGAGTAATCCCATTTTTATGTTGTACGGATTTTCCCCATAGGCAATTATGTTAAGCAAATTTTCCCTATCTCCAGAATTTTTTATGTTGTACAAATTTTATGTTATACAAGCTGTCTGTTATACAAGGTACCACTGTACAGTTAAAAACATAAAATACAAAAAGAAAAAGAAAAAAGAAAAAAAAGTCCAGGCAAGAGGCATCAGGAATGGGCGAATAGAGAGGAGGAAAAACAAAACTAAAAAAACAAAAACAAAACCTAAAATAGGTTGCCATATGCCTCCTTAAAAAGCAAGTTTTTTAAAGCCTTTTTGAAGGCGGCCAGGGACTGTGCAACGCGCAGCTCACTCAGGCTCACATTTTGAATACACATTTAAAATGTGCATGCCTCTGCAATGGCACAAAAACATGGATCCACCGCACGGATCCACCTGATTTCATAGGATTTTTTACATTGGATTATGATAACACCACTGTCACATATAGATCCCATTCTGCCCACAAGATTGCACACCAAAAATCATGGGTCCATCAGTGCACGGCTCTGCTGTGGCTCAAAAAAAATATGGATCCAAGGCATGGATCCACATGGATCTACCCGATTTTTATCCAGGAAGGCTCCCAAACCAATCTCACATCCTAAACCCCATCTCTGCACACAGATATCACACACAAAAAATCAGGGGTCAGCGCATGGCTCCAGAGTGGCAAAAAAACATGGTTCCATGGCAGGGATCCACACAGATCTACCTGATTTTCATCCAGGATTACCCCCAACCATGCTCTCATCCTAGGCCCCATCTCTCACAATCTCACAGATTGCACACCAGGAATCACAGGTCCTGCAGCACATGGCTCCATAGTGGTGCAAAAACATGGATCAAATTTATTCATTTACTTCTTTTTGAGTATTTGCATCCAGCCTTTTTCCTTGGAAAAGGACCCAAGGCTCTGCAGTGGCACAAACACATGGTTCCAAGGCATGGATCCACACAGATCTACTTGATTTCTATCCAGGATTGCCCCCAAACTAATCTCACATTCTAGACCCCATCTCCGTCCACAGATTACTCACCAGGAATCACAGGTCCTCCAGCGCATGGCTCCGGAGTGGTGCAAGAACATGGAGCTAATGCACGGATCTACTGGATTTTTATCCAGGATCATCCTCAAACCAATCTCACAACCTAGGCCCCATCTCTGAACACAGATTGTGCACCAAAAACCATGGGTCCTCCAGCGCATGGCTCTGTACTGGTGCAAAAGCATGGAGCCAACACACAGATCAACACGGATCTACCTGATTTTTATCCAGGACTGCACTCAAACTAATCTCACATCCTAGACCTCGTCTCTGCCCACAGATTGTACACTAAATTCATAGGTGGAGGATGCATGATTATTACTGTGTAATATTTGAACATGAATGTATGATTTGATGGTGATGTGGGAAGGACCTCCTGCAAAAATCATATGCAATCAAAAGGATCCGTCAAGATCCCACTTTTACTTTCTCCCAGTCTCTTAGAAGTTTTTTCAGCCAGGGTTGACAATGCTTTATTTCCCTTCCAGTTCCAGATCCAGGGCAATCCTCCCAGAATCCTAAGTGTTTCTTTGAATACATACAGGTAAAGACCCTCCTCCACCACCATTATTTCATTATTTCATAGGCTCTTCTTACTTTTATCAAGCAAAACCAGAAGAAAAAAATACCTTGTAAATCTGGGCGGCTTCCTCCAGAGGAACCACATTGTGAATCCTGTGCTTTTCGGATCTGTCGCAAACCACACAGATGGGGGTCTCCTCCTCCTTGCAGAAGAGTTTCAGGGGTTCCTGGTGCTTCCCACAAAGTCCTCTTTTTTCCTCGATGGGGTTCCTCTCCCCTTGAAGACGGAGCTTCTGGGTCAGTTCCACAAAGTTGGCCAGCTGCCGGTTGGGGATGATGAGTTTCCGAGGAATATTTTCTCGGCATTGAGGGCAGGAGACCTCTTTCCCCTCCGACCCTTCCCAGTACTGGGTCAGGCAGGCTCGGCAGAAGTTGTGCCCGCACGCAATCGTGACGGGATCTTTGAAATAGTCCAGGCAGATGGAGCAAATGGCTTCCTCGCAAAGCCCCTGGAGGGTAGCAGCCGCCATCTCTCGTCCTGCAAATAAATTCTCAGGTTAGTTTCGTTTTCCCCAACCTTCCTCTTCCTGTAACTTCTTCCTCAGAGGGAAATCCTCAGCCAGTGAGAAGGTTGCGAGGAGGTGGGAGGAGAGCAACAGAGGAGACGCCTTTTTGGCAACAGACAGAAGGGGAAACGCAAGGGGGTGGTGAATAAGGGAAAGAGCAATATATGCTAGCTAAGTAGCTATGTAAATTGATCTAGCTTCGGAGTCATTTAGGATCCATTTCAGGACTCGGATTGGCATGTCCAAACTTCGGCCATCCTTATGTTTTGGACCACAACTCCCAGAATTCCAAGCCTGTATTGCCAATGACAAAGGACTGTGGGAGTTGTGGTCCAAAACATCAGGAGGGCCGAAGTTTGGACATGCCAAACGTATTATTCCGAGTCCTGAAGTGGGTCCTAAATAACTAAAGTTTTTGAATTCTTCTGCTGAATGTCTGACCTCATTTCCATGCCTTGCCTGTGTATGGGGACGATTGTTTTTACATGCCATTTTGTTGATTTATGCCAGTCCTCTGGATTCCTTTTTTAAATATTTTATTATCATTCTAGAAGATCATGTCTGTCTATATTTTATATTTTATATGTTAATGCCAACTGGGTTCTGATTTCTCTCTTTAGTATTTTATTTTTTGATATTGTATTTTATGTTTGGAAGTTAAGTCATGGCAACTGGACTATTTTCTTGGGAGTGCAAAATGTTTTGCTACTCATCCAAACAGCTTCGTCAGTCAGAGGAAAGTTAGTGGTGAATCCTCCATTTTATAGTTCACCTTCATTTCACATCACCCTGGTTTGAATGGGCTCATAAGTTGGACAAAGGTTTAAATAGGCTCATTAGGTGGACAATGGCCTGAGGAAGCTCACTAGGTGGACAATGGCCTAAAACAATTGTGGCCAAACTTCAGCCCTTCAGATGTTTTGGACCACAACTCCCAGAATTCCAAGCCTGTATTGCCAATTACAAAGGACTGTGGGAGTTGTGGAACAAAACATATGGAGGGCTGAAGTTTGGGCACCACTGGCCTAAAAGGTGTTTGACAATCCCACCTATGCAACATTTTGGAACACCCATTAAGTTTGGGTCATTAGCTATGGCTTTGCTGGTGGAGGTGTGAAGTGCTCCTAATATCCGCTTGATAAATAGCAGACATTTTGAAATGAATGGGAATCTGAATCTGTTCCAGAGGTCCGAAAAAGGCAAAAAAGCTGTCCCCCCCCCCCAGGCCTCTTTATAAAGTGTACTTTAAAGGCATGCAGGGCTGGAACACCCCTGAACACAAACACCCTGGAGTGCAATGCAAACATGGAGAAAAGAAACCAACAAGACTACCCCAGTCTTTTCCACCAAAATACAATGGGGGAAAATGCAAACAGACAAAGACAAGCAGCAAGAAAAATCCAGCCTGTTCTTGCCTTCATAGCAATTGAAGAGATTGCAAACATGGAGAAAAGAAAGCAGCACCCTACCCCGGCCTGTTCCCACCCAAAGTGCAATGGGGGGAAATGCAAACATACGCACTTTGGTTTAAGGGTGTTTTGCAAGACAAGCAAACATTTCTGCTAAATGTTGCCTTGATCAACAAGCAATGTCTTGCAATACAAACACTGGAGAAGGTCATAGGATTACAAGTGAACCAATGTGGTGTGTGTGTGTGTGTCCCTGCTAGATTATGGGGGGTTGTCTGGAATGTTCCATCTTAGGCAAGCCTCCAAAGCAGACAAAGGAAGGAAGTTCTCCCTTGCACCAGCCAGGAATGTTTTCAAAGGAGATTGCCGGTTAGGGTTTTGTTTTTCTTTAACTTGTTTTCAACATCCTTTCTTATTTTTCAAACCATTTCTAACCATGGGGCAGACAATCAAGGGTGTATAGGGCTATAAATTGCATTTTATTAGTCACGCTAAAAACACAGAAATAAAATCCAGTTGTTAGTCCCAAGAGGAGCAGATTCAGTGCAGCCAGGTACCTAAACCACGGTGTGGATGTGGACTTCTAGCCAACTCCTTTTGTGAGTTTTGGCATTTTGTGTGCACAGTGTGTGGTCTATGGGGCCCTACAATGAATAATCTGCATTTCCGTATGTTAAGGCTACAGCTAGCCTGTTACTTCTGCGGCTTGCAATTACTTTTAATATTCCCAATTAAGAAATTGCAAAAGAGGTCTGATAAAGAAATTCACTGTTTATTGAGCTGAGTAAATAAAAGAAATACTGACAACCTTGGACAACTCCACAAAGAGCTAGCCACCATAGGTTAATTCATTACTGTATATAGTTACATATCAGTTTTGTTTTAGTTACAAGTAATGCATCACTTTAGTCAGAGTTCAATTGTTGGACAGCTCCATGAAGGTGTCTCCCCAATGTGTGGCAGCAGTGAAGAAGGCCAATTCCATGCTAGGGATTGTCAAAAAGGGGATTGAAAATAAAACAGCCAACATTATAATACCATTATACAAAACAATAGTAAGGCCCCACCTGGAGTATTGTGTACAATTCTGGTCACTGCATCTCAAGAAAGACATAGTGGAACTTGAAAAGGTGCAGAAGAGAGCGACTAAAATGATTACTGGGCTGGGGCACCTCCCTTATGAAGAAAGGCTAAAACATTTGGGCCTCTTTAGTCTGGAAAAAAGGCGCTTGAAGGGGGATATGATTGAGACACGTCTGTGAAGATTCTCAGTCATCCAGGTGCATTTATCTGGAAGTTGAGTCATGGCTACTGGACTTCTTTTTGAGAGATAGAAACGTTTCGCTGTTCATCCAAACAGCTTCATCGGATTTGAAAGATAGAGGCCTCAGGTTGGATGAAGCTGTTTGGATGAACAGCGAAACGTTTCTATCTCTCAAAAAGAAGTCCAGTAGCCATGACTCAACTCCCAGATATGATTGAGACATACAAAATAATGCAGGGTATGAGTAAAGTGGATAGAGGGAAGCTCTTCTCTCTCTCCCAAAATACCAGAACTAGGGGACATACACTCAAATTGAGGGCTGGGAGAGTAAGAACTGACAAAAGAAAATATTTTTTCACCGAGCGCATTGTAAGTCTATGGAACTCCCTGCCACAGGATGTGGTGATTGCATCTGGCCTGGATGCCTTCAAAAGGGGATTGGACAGATTCCTGGAGGAAAAGTTCATCACAGGTTACAAACCATGATGGAGAAACCAGGGTACTTTAAGGGCCAGATGCAGGGGAGTGGTATCAGGAGACAGATATCTAGTCTCATGCGCTCCCAAACGCATTTGGTGGGGCCGCTGTGAGATACAGGAAGCTGGACTAGATGGGCCTTTGGCCTGATCTAGCATGGCTCTTCTTATGTTCTTATGTTCTTAATTGATCCAGTGAGTTCTTGTCTCTTCCATCTTCAAAGGAATAATGCTCTACTTCAAAGTAAACAGTTACTGCACTCTTGCTGGTGGATATCAGCCTTGGTGCTCCTTCGTTAGCGCTTAGACACCTCACTCCATTTCCGTTATCTTGCACTTCCATTTGAAGCATCCAGTTAAACAGTACACACTCAGTTCCTGGTCTTACTTGTAACATAATGGGTGATCGTAGCCAAACAGGTGTTAGGCTTCAAAAACTGACTAAATGGGGCAAACTAAAAAGAGGCAACTAGATACTGTACCTCACTTCTATATTTATGTGATTAATTCAAAACACATATTAGAGTAATATGTACAGATACGTGTGCCTTTGATTACGCTTGTGCATACATCGATAATAATAATAATATTTTGGATGTGAATATATATAGGATAAGGGAGGAGGGGAAAGAGGCACTCTTGATGAACCCTGGTGTCATTGGAGTATGCTTATGTGAACTTAAAAATGCACAATGGGGTTTACTGAAATTCAGCATTTTCACACGACCCCTAAGATCCGCTGGCCACTTAAATTCGGACCAGAGATCTTAGGGGTTTGTCGCTGTTCCTGCGTTCCCACCCCCTCCGCACTCTGCACTCCTGGCTGCTGGATGCGTGAAGGGAGGGAGAAAAAAAGGAAGAAAAGAATGCCGCTCACCTCTGTTCTACCATCCCGGCATTGCATTCAGATCTCTTAAAGGGGCGGGGGGCAAAAAAAGAACAAACAGAAGCAAGGAGAGCCCGGCAGTCACTACGTTATATCCACATCAGGAATTTTTACCTCCGGGGAGCAGGTACCTGAAAAGTGCGCTGGGATGCGCTTAGGTGGGCGTGGTCACACTTAATTATCTGTAAACTCCGGAGCTGGTGGGGAAACAATTTTAAGCTCCGGAGCTGGGAGCCATTTGCAGCGGAGTTTAGGGGTCGTGTACAACTACCCAAAGATAACTGCCAAGGCAACCACTAGGTACCAACTTGGCCGCTTCATTGAAGGTCATGCCTAGTGAACATTTGTGAGATACATACACCCTCTCAAGAATATATGGGTTACAGGGATGTGTTCCCTTAACTTGTGTTAATTAAATTTGCAGATGATACTAAATTGGGAGGGGCTGCAAATTCCCTAGAGTCTAGGATGAAAATCCAAAAAGACCTTGACAGATTAGAGTGCTGGGACAAAGCTAACGGAATGGATTTCAACAGAGGGAAATGTAGGGTACTACATCTAGGTAAAAAGAATGAATTGCACAGATTTTGGATGGGAGATACCTGGCTGGAAAATAGTACCTGTGAAAGGGATCTGGGAGTCTTGGTGGACCACAAACTGAACATGAGTCAGCAGTGTGATGCGGTGGCCAGGAAAGCCAATGCGGTTCTTGGTTGCATCAACAGAACCATAGTGGCTAGATCAAGGGAAATGATAGGACCACTCTATTCTGCTCTGGTCAGACCCCACCTGGAGTACTGTGTCCAGTTCTCTGCACCTCAGTTTAAAAAGGATGTTGACAACCTCGAGCAGGTATAGAGGAGGGCGACCAGGATGGTTGAAGGTCTGAAGGAATATTATATGAGGAATGGCTTAGGGAACTGGGAATGTTTAGCCTTTCAAAAAGAAGGAGGAGGGGGGATATGATAGTTATGTTTAAATATTTGAAAGGATGTCATGTTGAAGAGGGAACAGGTTTGTTTTCCATGGCTTCAGAGACTAGGACTCAGGGAAATGGTTTCAAACTACAGGAAAAGAGATTCCATTTGAACATCAGGAAGAACTTCATGACAGTTAGAGCTGTTCGGCATTGGAATATGTTGCCACAAAGGGTGGTGGACTCTCCTTCTTTGGAGGTTTTTAAGCAGAGGCTGGATGGCCATCTGTCAGAGGTATTGTGATGGGGTTCCTGAATGGCAGGGGGTTGGACTTGATGGCCCTTGAGGTCTCTTCCAACTCTGATTCTAAGATTCATACTTATTGATTATATTGGAAACCATATAGGGGGGAGAGATGTAAGGCAAATTGAATCTGTGTGAATATTACTTGTGCTTGTGATTACATAAGTATAATTACTAGTATATATTGATTGACTATATGGAATAATGCTGGTTACAAGCAATAAAAGTTACACTTAAGAAGAAGAAAAAATAACAAGAATAAGTACGTTTAGACTATCACCACACATTATTTCTTACGGGGAAATTTGCTTTGATAGAAGAGTGTTTTGGTATACAACATGTTTCCAGAAGGGATTATGCTCATAAACCAAGGCATTACTGTAACCGGGTTAGATTATAAAGAGGGAAAATTAAGCAAAAGGTAACAGGAACAGAGTCCTCAGGAAGGGAGGCGCTTGGAATGGATGGCATAAAACGGCAAGTTTCTTCGGCAGGAGCAGCCGTGTGAGATTGTCAGGCCATTTTAATTTTGGAGGTATATTCTTTGAGCAGTTTTCATGACATCTTTAAGCTTGCTAGGAAAGAGCTCTATTTAGCGAGAATACAAATAAACATATATATAAGTGAAATACATAGAACTAGAGCACATAGAATGATTGGATATGCTTCATTAGCCATTTCCCACTTTTCCAACAAGACGAACGTCATGGCGGAAACAAACAAGGAGTGGGAACGATGCCTCGTTCCAACAGACCAGAAATAAGAGGATAAGTACCTTCAATTGGGAATATGGGAAAGATGTTTTATAGGGCCAGGTCCCTTTAACATAGGTAAAATTCTGTTACTTGGGAGCAATGGAGGTGGGGCAGGAAAAGAATTTCCCAGAGTCTTGTCAGTCCTGGAAGAAAAATTCAGGTTGCTAAGAAGAAGATTGAAGTCCCGGGCTTCCAAGGTAGCATTTTCAGAAGTGCTGTCTGTTCCTCGTGCAGGACCCACCAGGCAGGCAGAGCTCAGAACTCTCAATGCGTGGATGAGGCAATGATGTCGAGAGGGACAAGCCAAACCTGTTCAGGAGGGGCAGGTTGCACTTGAACCATCATGGGTTCTCAACATCAAAAAAGGTTGCAGAGCAGCTTTTAAACTGATGACTGGGGGAAGCCAATAGGAGCTGGGCAACATCCGGTTTGGGAACATGTTTACTTGAGTAGTGAGGAGGGGCCTTTTCACACGCCCCCTAAACTCCGCGGCAAATGGCTCCCAGCTCCGGAGCTTAAAATTGTTTCCCCACCAGCTCTGGAGTTGACAGAAAATTATGTGCGACCACGCCCACCTAAGCGTGTCCCAGCGCACTTTTCAAGTACCTGCTCTCCAGGACTGAAGAATTCCTGATGCGGATGTAACTTAAGACAGCCGGGCTCTCCTCCCTTCTGTTTGTTGTTTTTTGGCCCCCCGTCCCTTTAAAAGCTACTTAAGAGAATGGAATGCTGCCAGGGCAAGAGCAAGAGGCAGAACGGAGGTCAGCCACGTTCTTTTCTTCCTTTTTTTTCTCCCCTCACGCAGCCAGCAGCCAGGAGTGTGGAGGGGGTGGGAACAGAGGAAGAGTGACAAGCCCCCAAGATCTCTGGTCCGAATTTAAGTGGCCAGCGGATCTTAGGGGTCGTGTGAAAAGGCTTGAGGATGCAAAATTACTGAGCAGAGCAAGGAGCTAGTCACCAACACTCCAGCAAAAGGATGCAAGAAGCAGTCTAAAGATGCAACTAGACTCAAAAGACTGCATCAGAAAAGCACCTATAAATGCTTGTATGCAAATGCCAGAAGCCTCCGGAACAAAATAGAGGAGATGGAATACTTACCAATAGATAAAAATATTGATATTATTGGTATCACTGAACCCTAGTGGACGGATGATAACCAACGGGATACAGTTATCCCTGGCTATATACTGTACAGGAAGGTCAGGAAGGAACAGACGGGAGGTGGTGTCAAAGAAGTGATAAAATCGTACAAATTGGAATATCTAGGTGATTTGGACTCACCATTAGAAACTCTGTGGATCAGAGTATCAAGTCACAAGGATGGCATTTGGAGAATTTTGTAAAGGAGGCACCCAAGAAGGGAAGCCTGGTTATAAAGGGGGACTTCAATTACCCTCACATAACTGGGTGAACTGTTGTTCAGCATATGATAAAGAGATGAAGTTCCTAGATATGCTAAATGATTGTTCCCTGGAACAGATGGTTGAAGACCCAACTAGAGGTACAAGAATCCTTGACTTGATCCTGGTGCAAGATGTTAATGTGACTGATCCATTAGGGAACAGTGACCACAACACAATTACTTTTAACTTAATCATAAACATCAAATCACTGATAAAATCTAACACAGAGACCTTAAATTTTCAAAAATGAAATTTCCTAAAGGTAAGGAAATGATTAGAAAGAAACTGAAAGGGAAAATTGAGAGTCCAAACACTCCAAGAAGCATGGAGGCTGTTCACAAAAACAATGAGAGGCCCAATTGGAAAGCATACCCAAAAGGAAAAAGGGCACTGCCAGGTCCAAGAGGACTCTGATGTGGCTTACAGGAGCTGTTCGGGAAGTGATCAAAAGCAAGAAAAGCTCATTAAGAAGTTGGAAGACGTCCAAATGAGGACAACAGGAAGAAACATACATTCTGGCAGAACAAATGCAAGACAACAATCTGGAAAGCAAAGCAAAACTTTGGGCCTTTTCACACGACCTCTAAAATCTGCGGAAAATGGCTCCCAGCTTCGGAGCTTAAAATTGTTTCCCCACCAGCTCCGGAGTTTACAAAAATTTAAGTGCGACCACACCCACCTAAGCGCGTCCCAGCACACTTTCCAAGTACCTGCTCTCCGGGGGTGAAAAGTTCCTGATGCGGATGCAACGTAGTGAGTGCCGGGCTCCTCGCTTCTGTTTGTTGTTTTTTTGCCCCCCACCCCTTTAAGTGACACTAAGAGGCTGGAATGCAGAGCAAGACAGCAGAATGGAGGTGAGCCGGCATTCTTTTCTTTCTTTTTTTTCTCCCTCCCCTCATGCAGACAGCAGCCAGGAGTGCGGAGGGGGTGGAAACACAGGAAGAGCGACAAACCCCCAAGATCTCTGGTCCGAATTTAAGTGGCCAGCGGATCTTAGGGGTCGTGTGAAAAGGCTCTTTGAGGAGCATATAGCTAAAAACACTCAAAGAAATAACAAGGAGTTATTTAAGTACATTGGAAGTAAGAACCCAACTAGGAGGGCAATTGGACCATTAGACAAGAATATAAGGCAAGGGATTATTAAAGAGGAAACTGAGATTGCAGAGAGACTCAATGAATTCTTTGCTTCAATATTCACTGAAGAGAAGACAGAGACCACATGCCTGGAACAGAGCCTATGTTCATATGGGAGGGAAACCAAAGAATTAAGCCAGATAGAAATAACCAGGGAGGAGGTCCTTGCATGTCTTATTAAACTAAATGCTAACAAATCACCAAGACCAGATGGCATCCATCCATGAGTTCTCAAGGAACTTAAAGATGAAATTGCTGATGTCCTAGCCAAAATATATAATCTTTCCCTCTAATCAGGCATTTTGCCTGATGACTAGAAGGTAGCAAATGTAACATAGTGCATTCCAGTGAAACATAGCATTAAGATTTAAATATAACATCAATAGACTATTAAAAATACAACATCAATATGAATGATCTATTAGAGTCTACCACTAGCAATCAATTATCATTCAGGCAGAATAAACAGAATAGTAATAATAATGTGATGAGTAGTGCCCTGGTAAATTTGTTTGTGGCCCAATGAGGATCAAGAAGTTTGTTTGAGATAAATGTAAGGTAAATTGGATAAGAAAATAAAAGGATACGTTTTAATGGCAGGTTTTTTAATGGCAGGTGGATGTTAATAAATTTTGAAGGAAGAAATAAGAGGTTACAAAAACTATTTTGGATAAAATTATTTATAAGTACAAATTTAAGGGTATTTGGAGGGAGCTGAGAGAAGAAGAGGGAAAATATTAATTTTATTCATCAGTAGACAAGCCTTGTTCAAGAAATGATTATATATTTGTGTCTAAAGATTTATTATCAAGGATAAAAAAATTTAATATAGATATTATACAAATTTCAGGCCATGCCATAGTGAACATGGAATGTACTTATATAAGGAAATAAAAAGAATGAAATTTGTTGAAAGGATTTAGAGTATTTACATAAATTCATAATAAAAAATTAAAATTTGGAAGAGTTTTGGAACATAAATGAAGAAATAGAAGGGGAATTAAGAATAATTTAGGATTAAAAATACACAGAAAAATGCAGAAAATAGAAAACAACATTAAAAATTAGAAAGAATGTAACAAGGGATAACAATGCATTATTGGAATTGCAAACTAGAAAGAAAGAATTAGAAGGAATATATTTAGAAAGAGTACAAAGGAATTTAATATACATAAAAAGAGAATACAGTATTATGAACAAAGTAATAAAAATTCTAAACTACTAGCGAAAATTACACCAATAAAGGAAAATAATAAAAGTAGAGGGGTAATTCAGGATGAAAAAGAAAAAGGTGTAATAAAAGGAAAAAAATAAAGGCATTTTAATAATTTTTCAGAATTATATACTAGTAAAAATCCAAAGAGGATAGAGCTAGAATTGATCTGTTAATAACAGAAGATGAGACTAAGGGAATTATAAGTAAACTGAAAATAGGTAGAACACCAGGTTTGGGTGGGTTAGGAGTGGACTAGAGTTTTATAAAATATTTAAGAAACGACTAATTCCTAGAATGAAAAAAAAAATTATAAGATTACTGAAGGGTAAGAGATCCCTCAGTCATGAAATGAATCAATGATAGTATTAATTTTGAAGCCAGAAAAAGAACTGATAGCAATGGATAGGCCAATTTCATTAATTAATCAAAATGGAAAGGTATTTACAGCAATTTTTAGCAAATAGGTTTAATAGTTTTATAGGAAATTGTATAAATGAAGACACAAATGTGCTTATTTAAAGTAGAAAAATGGCAATTTTGAGTTAGAAGGGTTCTCAATAACATATATTTAGCTAATAGAAACAAAAGTAAAGTAAATAGAAAACAAAAGCTTGTTCTAATGATAAAACAGAATGGATATTTAGATGTGAGGGGGAAATACACAAATTACCTTTCTTGGACTCCATCATTTGGTCTTAAACAGCACATTCCATAAGAAATCACAATGATTTTCACATGCTTGGGGCTCTTGAGAGAAAGAGAACATCACTTTTTAATATATTTCCAGACTTGGAGGTGAGCTTATCTTAATGGCAAGCACTCAGGACTTGGGAGGTGGTGGAAAAGGTAAAGAGAAAGTTGAAACCAAAAATGAACATCCTGGAGGCAACTTCTTTTCAGAAAATACAGAGGGGGGGATTTCTGGCATGCAAGAGAGGGGCTAGTACAGTCTTGGTGAACGTATGGCACGGGGGCCCAAAGATGGCCCTCGGAGTCCTTCCTGTGGGCACCTGACATCGCCCCTTCACAGCCACTTGTATTCAGGTTAATTTGCTATCTTGGCCCTTTGCGAAAAATGAGTGGGTTTTGAATGGCAGTTTGGGCACTCGGTCTCTAAAAGGTTCGCCATCAATGGACTAGTATATCTTTAAGAACAAATTGGGAAAAGGATAAGGGGAAAGGTAAGGAGAAAAGCACCCTTCCCTCCGCCATCTTGATTCAGATTTTCAGGGGAGAATTTTGGCCAGAAGTCTCTCTTGGGTGAGGAGATTGTGGTGCGGAGAAAACAGACTTAGCCCTAATGGCTGATTTCCCGCTGAGGTTGGCTTGGCTGCCTTAAGGTGAGATGATGAGGGAGGCTTTTTGCCACACGCCAAAGAAGGGAAGAATGGTCTCCCCCGCGAAAGAGGCTCCGGCGAAGGTGTAGAGATGGGACTTTGTATCATCATCATGAAAGGCTACCTGGCCCCCTTCATAGTTCAGAGACACCCGAATCCTCTCTAGCTTCTTACACGGAGGAACAAAATAATGGGGAGGAATGTTGGAGGCTATATAAATATGGTTCTGTTTCTCCACAGCCCAGATCCCTTCCTTGATACTCAAATCGACACTACCTTTCCTCCATATGGACTTCCGGGCCACCCCGACAACCCAATTGCCTTCACCACCCACAGTGACATTCCAGTGATGTCTGCCTGCCGTGAATCCCTCACGTCCCAGCAGAAAAGGACAGGTTCTGAATCTCTCTGATTTGCTGGGCACATTTTGGTCTTTGCCTCGGTTGCTCACACGTTTGCAATCTTCGGACAAGATGAGCTGCTTATTGGCTGTGTCCGGATCCAGAGTGACATTTGCTGTTGTGGACGAAGAGAGACAAGGAGCAGATGAAAAGATGAGGAGAATGAAGTGGGAGAACCACTGTGGTATGACTGGTATTATTCATACACATCAATTGTGTTATAAGGAGCCGTTTTGATTTATTTTGACATCTATGGCTGATACTTCACATCCATCTCATTGCTGTTCGCAGTCCTGCTTGGGAACGGTACGAAGTAATCTTACGACACGTCCACTGTGTGACGACGGGAGTTCGTCCCGACCACACACCCTGAACTGCGATTTAAGCGGGATGAGCGATTCCCCTCCCTGGCCTCAGGAATCTGCTCGTCTCGCTTCTTGTTCCGAGACGAGAGCCTGTGAAGTAAGCCTCATCGCAGAATGAGTGCCAATTGTAGCTCGTTGCTATCTAGTGGCAGGAGTGTGACGTGACATTCGCCAGTAAATTCCCTATGGAGTTAGCAACGCAGTGCTGAGATTTTAAAAGACAAATGCCTCAAAGTTTGCTCCATAATGCATTGAAGGCAAAGCTTCGGAGAATCAAAACATTGAAAAACAGAAGGTCGGACCGAACAAAAAAAAAGAAAACAAAGGCAACGAGAACGAGGACGTGTGGTAACAGTCGTCCCAGTATCATCAATCATGCCCGTGAGTACACGGGAACAGGGACAGAAGCGGGAGAAGACCACGTGACTGCGACTGACATCATCACGCAACAAACTTCCTCCCAGAATGAGAATGGATGTGAAGTCACCGTCTGTAAAAAACATTCTGTATAAAACCCAAAATGGGTCTCTCACCTTGGAGGTCAGCGGATCCTGACCAAGGGGACCACCCAAACAGTGCTGGATAAGAGCGAACATGAAGTTGTCCCGGATTCACCTGGACCAAGCCTATGACGGTGGAAACTGGAAGTGGTAAAAGTGCTAAGAAAAAGAAGAAGAAAATACTCTGTATAATACAAACATGGAAAAACAACACCTGAGCAGTGGCATATTGTGTGCGTTTGGAGGCACAAGGGCAGTTGTCCTGGGAACGGAATTTTTAAGTCCACAAAATTTAAAAATAAAAATAAAATAGTTATACCACCTGCTAATGCTTCTGAGGCAGACTTATGGGCCCAATCTGTAGAGGACCTGAGCACCTCTGTCCCTCTTTGCTCTGCCTCCTTCCTTGATCAGATGTCTATGAAGATTCTCAGTCATCCAGGTAGGGTTAACCGAAAGCGGAGTCATGGCAACTGAACTTCTTTTCTTGTGAGAGCAAAACGTTTCACTACTCATCCAAGCAGCTACATCAGTTGAACAAAATGTCTAGGTTTCACATGAAAAGAAGTCTAGTTGCCATGACTCAACTTTCGGATCCTTTATCAGATGCTTCCTGCTTTGTCTGGATAGAATTTTTCTTGGGGGGAAAATGGGGAAATGGAGGACTCTCCACTAACTTTCCTCAGACTTTTTAATATTTATTTATTTATTTATTTATTTATTTGTTTGTTTGTTTGTTTATTTATTTATTTTCATTTTTGAGTATTTTTACCCTGCCTTTCTCCTTGGAAAAGGACCCAAGTCATCTTACAGTAAGGAGAGACCAATAAAACATTTCACTCTCTCAAGAAAATAAGTCCAGCTGCCAGGACTCCACTTCCAGATAAACTCACCTGGATGACTGAGAATCTTCACAGACAAGTTGGAAAAAGCTGTGTCTGAATCAGAAAAGTCACCTTCAAACTCCCCTCTGGTGCCTCTGCGGGTGCCTGATGAGATTATGGGGAGTGGGAGATCTTTTCTCGAGCCCCCTCCCTGACCCACACTCTTACCTGGAAGGTGGCATCTGCCCTGCCTTCCCAAGCATTGTGCCTGGTCTGTCTTCTGTGCTTGGATCTGGTGAGTGGTTAAGAGTGGTGAGAGAGGCAAAAGGGTGGGATGGAGGTGGGAGACAACTTCCCTTACCGAGTCCTTCTCTTTTAGACTGAGCCCTGTTGCCCAGACGCAGGGGAGCAGGGTCACCTTCCCTGGATTCCAACAAGGGCACCAGTGTCTGTGTCTGTGAGGGGATGACAGCTTGGCTTCCAGAACATTCCTCCATTTTCCCTGGAAAGGCAGGAAATAAGGATATTTGTGTGGGTGGGTGTGTGACATAAAAGACCAGCATCCTCCCTGCATTTGCATGTGGCAGGAGGCATAACAAAATTAACCGATTGCCAGATTTAATAAGACTGCGTTAAATCAAACTGAAATCAAACTTCAAAATGATATAAAAGCAAACAAAACAAATGACAGCACTATAACATGAAATAAAATTAACCATTCTGAAAAAAAAAAAACGTTGAGATGGTGGTGGTCAAATATCTTAAGAAAAAAAATATCCTGAGGTAAAATAGATGGAAGGCGTGGCCTGGGCCATAGAAGAACATTCTGGCTTAAGAATTAATTTTAAGCCAATGGTTTGCAGTGAGCACAGCTGCTCTATTTAGAATAGCTTTGGATAAAAACCAAATTATGCTAATGCTTGCCAACGTTCCATGAGGACAGGCCACTTGAAGGAGAAATACCCTAATGGTTAATAGGATCCCTGAGTTCTGCTGACAGAACATTCTGAAAGGCCTGTCTGAATAACCACATTTTAAGGATCTGGAAGTTGAGTCATGGCTACTGGACTTCTTTTTTGAGAGATAGAAATGTTTCGCTGCTCATCCAAACAGCTTCATCAGTCTGAATACAGCTAGTGCGAGTCCTCCATCTTATAGTCAGCTTTGACCTCTTGTCACCCTGGTGACAAGACACATTTTAAGGAGTTTCTTTAGGAGTCATCCGTGAAGGGGCGAGGTGAATATCAGGCAGAAGTTGGTTTCAGAAGCAAGGATGGAGTCCTGAGAAGGGCTAGTTCCTAGTTCTCTCCCTACAGCCTCTCTTGGGGTCAACGACCACAGCCACAATTCAAAGAATACTTTGAGGGCAACTGTGACACAGACACACAAGTTCTGCATCTCTCCAAAATATGAGGAGGAAGTACCTCAACAACACAAGGATGACCAACAACAAACACTTTTCTCCTAGTACCAAAGAAAGAACAATTCTACATTTATTCCTCCAACAAGAATTAGACTTGTGAGTTCTTTGGCTTCTATGCCCAGGCTAAGATCAATTGCAAGGGACAGATATACATTACAATCCCAACCTGACAAAGTGCAGTGCTGTGGACTCCCTCGGGATCAATCTGAACATTAGAAGAAGCCTTTACTGCCAGTGGTGATGGCCGGGGTGTCTGGGAATTTCAGTCCAAGAACCCTCAGGTTACTCAAGGTTGGGAACTGGTGAATTAGAGCCATGTATATCTGTTTTATTATGTATTCTCTGAATTCTCATTCTTGTATATGAAGAAGTGGATTTGTGGACAAAAGTTCACATTAAAATATAGAAGTTAATGTTGAAGGTACCACGTCATTTCTTTCCACCAACAAGGCCATAACAAACACCTGTAACTTAATGGGTGTTGGGATAGGTTGCATAGGTGGGACTTTCATGCAATCTTAGGCCATTGTCCTACTTATGAATCTATTTAGACTACGGTGATGTGAGATCAAGGTGAACTAGAAATTGGAGGAATTGCCACTAACTTTCCTCAGAGCAATGAAGCTGCTTGGATGAGTAGCGAAAGGTTTCGATCTTTCAAGAAAAGAATTCCAGTTGCCATGACTCAACTTCCAGACAAAGTGGTCTTCTTGAATGAATTTATTAGTTTGAAGAGGTTACTTGGTTGGCCAGGACTTCCAGCAAGACTCTTGGCATCTTGACTTCAAGCCATTTCAGTGAGACTATGGAGGTTTGGATAATCAGGATTCTCATTTTTCCCCATTAGTGTTGGACACCCCTGGCCACATACTGTGACTCTAGAATTGGTCCTGTGCTTAAAAGACACTATGTATAAAAACACTCTGTAGTTAGTCAAAACTACACATTCCTTAGATAACGTCTACTGCAGAGTGAAAATGTGCTGCTAATATCAGACTAAGAAAATGACTGTATATCCTGTCATCCTTAATTTCCTTACAAGTCTCCTTTCAGGGGGTTAAAATATACTTTGCTCACATTTTGTAGACTTCATACATTCAGAAGTGGGTAGAAGAGCAATTGATACCAAGGAAGCATACTGATAACACACTGGAGAGTTATCTGCAGTTGGTCACCCAAAAATAATTAAATAATTATTAAATAAATTGCTATTGTAGAAAAGTGCCACAAAGTAAGTTACTGTCACATATAGCAGCCACTATTTTAGTGGTGCTGATAGGGTGATCGCTCTTATCTACAGATTTCAGTATCCACAGATTTCAGTATCCACAGTGGCAGAACTAATCGGCCATGGATACGCTGGTACTACAGTATTCTCTCTCTCTCTCTCTCTCTCTCTCTCTCTCACACACACACACACACACACACACACACACACACACACACACAAGTGCCAACTATCTTTTTCACGGAGACCAACAAACTCCTGCCATCCCTCTCCATGGTGCCAAGCTTTGTTGCAATTTGTCATGTAACAAAATAAAATTTGTTTTGTCCCCCTTCTGGGCCAGGGTTAGCACCCTGATGTACCTCTGAACTGCTTCAACATCTCAGCGAAAACACTATTTCTATCGCAGACATCCCTGAACTTCCGTTTCAGCTCAGGAGGGAAAGCCACATTCTTTGGAGGTTTCTCCTTCTCCAGGCTGATGGGAGAGAGAGAGAGAGAGAAAAGCAAAGTTACTTCACCACCCACCTAAACTCCAAAGCTGTAGTTTCCATCTAGGCACTTTCCATTTCCAATTTAAAGGGCTGAAAGGGGCTTTAGGAGAGTGTGATACAACCTATAGTAGCACTTGGGGCAAGTAAACAGTGGAACAGCTTGCCTCCTGATGTTGTGGGTGCCCCGTTGCTGGAAGTTTTAAAGTAAACATTGGACAGCCATCTGTCCAGGATGGTACAAGGTCTCCTGCCTTGGGCAAGAGGTTGGACTAGAAGACCTTCAAGGTACCTTCCAAACTTACATTGATTCTATTATTCTAAGTACCCTCTGATCAAATCCTTCAAGATAAAGAACCCTCCTTCTGGATCACAACCAAAGGCAGGAATAATAGGGATTCCATTAAGTTTTGAGCAGAGAATCAACATTTCACTGGATAATCATTATGAGTCAGTTCAATTTCGACTTATAGCGACCCTTCTTAGGGTCACACTTGAAGAAGACACATTTGGGATCTCCCGCACTCCTACGATAGTGAGCTATCTAGCCCAGAAGACATGGCAAACAATAAATAATGGCTGCCATTCTATTCACACATCTGCACCTGTGTGAAAGGCTAATTATATCAATCACTGGTGAATTTCAAGAAATTATTTTTTTCCTTTTCATGCCATGCCTTTTATGATTCCCTTTGAAGCCACAAGAGAGGAGGAAGTTTTAATTTACTGAAAAAAGTTGCTGTTGACTCACATTACCAACAAGAAAAGGCTTTTGTGTACTTTTTAGAGAGAATAGAGTTGATTGTGAATATCCTACACTGTCAGTTCTTGCTCTCAAAGGTTTTCATGCTGTACAGAAAAGTTCAGGCTTTTTGTGATTGGCATTACATTTTGCCATGTATCCTGTAGGCCAGGTGATTCCTCAGCCTGCTCCATATTTTCTGTGTTTCCAGGACGGTTTTGCTAATAATATTTTGCTGTATTGTTCTCCTTCGTAGCCTTTGTGAAGCCACATAGATGGGTTTCCCAAGCACGCATGTGCAAGGCCTGGACTTCCCTAACAATAGGAAAGTTTGCTAGTCTCCGCCCCCTCGCACTGGGCATGTGCGAGAGGGTTCCCGCCCAAACGCCTCATGTCCCTTTTACCACTACACTGAGAGGCAACGTTTTGTTAGTCTCCGCTTCTATCTCTTCATACTGGACATATTTCCAAAATCTTCACTATTTTATGGCATTTCTGCCTCCGTTTAAGAGGTGCGTGGCTTGCAACTTGAAAATCCTGCACTCTGACGGTCATCAAGAGTGCCTTTAGTGTCTGGGAGAATGCCATCAGCCAGACTCCTGCCCAATTTGTAAAAAGTTTAGGCCTCAAACTCTTAAAAACATGGGATTTCACCTCAATCCTTATCTGTTAGAAAAGTATTTGAAGCCAGAGGTTATGGAAAAACAAGCCTCATCCTCTACCTCCTCGGTAACTCCTCCGAAGTCTAAGAAAACTACTAAAACTTCTGCTGCTTCAAAAAAGGCCTCAAAGAAAAGCCTTCCAATCCTCAAGCGTCTATCTCTGGCTTTGCCGTCTCTTTAATTATCGAAACCAGAGAAGATTATCGACCTCGATGCTGAGCAACCACAGAGTCTTCACAGACTATAGCTATCAGTCCCGGCTATGAGCCGTTATTTCCTTCAGATTCTTCATCTGACCGTGACTATCCACCAGACATTTATCTTATGAAGGACATGCTTGTCCAAGTTCCTGCAGTGAATATCACCACCCCAGAACCTCTACGAGCTCGAGAGCTCTCCTGTGTGCCATCTCTGGATCTGTCAGGTCTGATTGAGCATGACTTTGACCCGCCCGCCTCCGTGGCCTCAGCCATCCTGGGTCAACCTTCACAATCCGAGGAACAAGGCCAGGCAACCGGAGCTGTTGCCCTGAAAAGACAAAACACACCACTCCGAGAACCATAAGGGCAGAACGAGGCTAGACTCTTGGGAGCCATTATCTCGTCCGATTATAACCTCTTCTCTTCATGCTTCCACACCAACAGCAGTGGCTGTCTTGGCCCCGGCTGCCCAGCCGCTCTTTACTATTGGGGGCCTGTGTATCGGCATCATCCCCAAAAAGGATGGAGGCCTCGGTCCAATCTTAGACCTCTATGATCTTCTGAACTTACATCTCAACATACAAAAGTTTCAGATGGTGACCTTGGAGAAAATAATCCCCTTCCTCTGGCGTGGATATTGGTTCAGTGTGGTAGACTTAAAGGACGCTTACTTCCATGTTACTATTCACCCGCCCCACCATTGACTTCTAATGTTTGTTGTGGACAAAGCCATGTATCAATATTCCGCCCTGCCATTTGGTTTAGCCACGGCCCCAAGGGTATTTACCAAATTCATGGCTCCAGTAGCGGCTTATCTCAGAACGCAGGGAGTCGTCGTCTTCCCATATTTGGACGACTGGCTTGTGGTCATGGAAACCAGAGACCATGGAAACCAGAGACCAGGTGGAAAGGGATATACACTACATCCTTCACAATCTAGAAAACCTGGGACTCTGGATCAACGTGGAAAAATCACGACAACACAAGTTGTCACATTCATAGGAGCAGTGTTGGACTTGTCCCAGGCAAAAGCGTTTCCACCTCGAGAAATCAACGACATTTGTTCCCTCTTACTATTGTTCTATCGTAGTAGACAAGGGGTTCCCCCCTTAACCCACACATTACTGGGCTATTCCAATACCTATTTTCCCTGAAGAAATCCAGATTGACTATTTCTTCTCTCTGAGTGCATCTCGCGGCAATAGTTGTGAATCAACCTGAAGACTCACAGGCATTGAGTTTCTTTAGACACCCTAGACTGAAGTTGTTCCTCAGAGGCCTTCGGAATTCCTTCCCAGACCTCAAACCTATCCCCCCTCAATGCCTTTAGTTTTGCACCAACTCATGTGCCCCCCTTTTGAATTGCTAGCTACTTGTGAGCTGCAGCTGCTTACCTTTAACACCGCTTTCCTCCTGGCTATCACTTCAGCCAGATGGGCCAATGAACTTTGTACCCTTCATTGCGACCCTCCCTATCTCCAGTTTTATAAGGACAAGGTAGTGGCCTACCCGAATATCTCATTCCTCCCCAAAGTGGTTTCTTCTTTCCATTTATCTCAACCCATTTCTCTATCTACGCTTTTCTAAATCTGTCCAGTCGACTCGAGAGGGATCTTCATTCCTTGGACGTCTGACTGGCCCTTGCTTTTTATACTTTTATACATTTCGCAAGACACCTAGGTTGTTTGTTTGTTATGATTCTTCTTCTAAAGGTGCACAGGTTTCACCTCAGCGTTTCTCCCATTGGATTGTTGACACCATCTTTCTGGCATACCAGTTAGCTAAAAAGCTGTTGCCGGTTGCTACAAGAGCCCACTCAACGAGGATGATGGCTTCTTCTGTAGCACTGCCCAAGGGTGTCCCCTTGGAGGACATCTTTAATGCTGCCACCTGGTCCAAACCCAGCACCTTTGTGATGGTGTGACTTCCCACCATCTGTGAGTATGCTTGTAGTCACCCATCTGTGTGGCTTCACGAAGGCCACGAAGGAGACGAACCAGTTGCTTACCTGTAAAGGTGGTTCTCGTGTGGACCTTCGTGAAGCCACACAGCACCCACCTTCCTCCCCTCAGGCCATAACGCCATGGCTGGTATTTATCTGTCATGGTGGCCGTTGCGAGGGAACGGAGGCATTTGGACGGGAACCCTCTTGCACATGCCCAGTGTGAGAGGTCGGAGACTAACGAACTTTCCTATTGCTACGGAAGTCTGGGCCTGGCGCATGACCACTTAGGAAACCCATCTGTGTGGCTTCACGAAGGTCCATTCGAAGAACCACCTTTACAGGTAAGTAATGGGTTCTTATTATGTTATAGTCTACGTGCTTTGTCTGAAGAGCTCATGAAGGGTTTTACTGTTTTGGTTATTCCTGATCAAAACACTTGCAACTTGTGGCAACCCTTAGAACTAGGGACCTCGATTAGGTCTTAGCAATAATGGAGGCTCAATAGATTTGCTAATATTAAATATGGGCTGAGATATTTCTAAGCCTCTTCATTACTATCTTTTTTTTAAAAAAAAGTTGCAGCCAAAATGAATTAGAAGATCAAAGAAGGCAACAAGGGAGCCTTCAGTTGTGTGCCACAGAGGGAAGGAAAGGGTGGTGGTCTGGCAATGCCCTCAAGTGTAAGAATAGCATGCTCATTATTCTACCCTTGTTGCAACCTCGGGCAAGATGGAGGACAACATCATATCCCAAGGAGATTACTTGACCGTTTTCCTTACACCAATGTCCCTCCCAATATTATGAAGCACTAATGAAAACGAACAGATTCACTTACCTTTGCAAAATTGTTCTAACATCCTAGAGAGAAAGAAGATAGAAAGACGAGTGAGCTTAGTGCCTTTCCCCACATCAGTCTACTGTCATCCCACTCTATTCAGAAGAAGATACAGCATCCTCTACAAATGGTCTTGTAGTTGCCTAAATGCCCTAAGGGCTAAGCACACCCAATCTTGCTTGATTTTGGAAGTTAAGCAGGGTCAGACCTGGATATCACTTGGATGGGTGACCATCAGGGAATACCAGGTGCTGGAGGCCCCTGGAGTAGGAACTGGCAAACCACTCCAGCATTCCTGCCAAAAAAACTCCATGGACATGGAGTCACGAAGAGTCAGTCACGACTGTAACAAGACAACACATACAGAGAGACTGTCTCTGTACCCTTAGAAGGGAAAGGAATTGAGTGAGGAATATTTTAAGGATGAAGGCTAGGTTTTTCCCCCCTATGCATAGTTTCTTTTATATTTAAATATTTTTGAAAACTACAGTGGTCCCCCGCCCATTCGCGGGACCGCAGTATATGAAAAAAGGCCCCCTGGGGTAAGGGAGGGAAGGCCTGTTTCAGGTCTCTTGTACTTTCTCCAGGACTGGCGCTGCCCCGAACGGGCCTGCGAGGGCCTTCCCGGACCTTCTGGAGGCCCAAAAATGTCTTCCCTGTGAACTGGAAGTCACTTCAGGTTCTCAGAAAATCATTTCTGAGGCCTCTGAGGGCCTTTCTAGTCCTGTCGGAGGCCTCAGAAATGGTTTCGGCAATCTGGTTCACAGGGAGGCCCTTTTGGGGCCTCCAGAAGACCCGGGAAGGCCCTCACAGGCCTGTTTGGGACAGTGCCAGGCTTGGGGTAAGTACAAGGGCCTCCAGCTTGGGCCCCCAAGTCTGACCTGACCTGCACCCGCATATCATGGCTTTTCAATTACCGTGGGTCGGGTCAGGTCCCTAACTCCCGCGATAGGCGGGAGGTCACTGCAGCACAACTATTTAAAATGGGCAGCACACTGTGTATCTCTGTGTGCCATTGGTGAGACTAGTTCTGGCTTTGAATGAGACCTGCTGGATAAGACCAACTATTCCAGTGCCATTTCCAAGACGGGTAAAACAGCTCCTTCCGGATGGCTGAGAAGAAGAGGTATAAACAGTGCTAGTCTGGAATCAAAGCATTGGGAAAGAAATAGATACAGTAGGACCCCCATATCTACAGATTCATTATCCACTGATTCTGTGATCCATGGTTTACAGAGGAAAAAATGAATACATAATTCAGCAGCCGCACAGCAAGCAAATGCCACAAACAGCAGCAGTAAACCAAGCTACTGTTGTAATACAGTAGATGTAAAGCAAGCTACCGTCACAAGCAGCAGCTGTAAAACAAGCTACTGTCACAAAGCAACAGTTTTGGGGGGTTTATTTGGCATTCACTCTTATCCACGGTTTTCATTATCCATGGGAAGGTCTGGAACCAATCCCCAGCAGATACCAGGGACCTACTGTATTGCAAATGTTCCCGTCAATAGTCCACACCGAGCCAGGCACACTGTTCTATTTGTCTTGATGTTCCTGCTTGTGCTTTATCAAACTGGATCCCTCTATTCTAGGAGTGTCCAAACTTTTTGCAATGGCCAGATTTGGTGAGGTGAAAATGTTTGTGGGCCAACCATTCAACCTGAAGGGGGGGAGAAAGGGCGTGGTCCATGTGCATCTGCAAAGCCCTGTGGTGCAGTAGTTAAATGCCTGTACTGGAGGTAAAACTGTGCTCATGACCTGGGGTTCAATCCCAGCTAGCAGGTTCATGGTTGACTCAGCCTTCCATCCTTCTGAGGTTGGTAAAATGAGTACCCAGCTTGCTGGCGGGGGTGGCAACGTGCAGCCTGCATACTGTAATTAAAAACTGTAAACCGCCCAGAGACTAGTTGAAGTGGTATGGGGCGGTATATAAGCAGAACACTTTGCTTTGCTTTGCAAATGCTCCAGTTTTGAGGCGCTCAAGGGCCCAGTGGCTGTTGAATGGCCCAGGAATCAGCCCCCACACACCGAATATGTACCACTGCTTGTGTATGCTGCCCTCCATTGCAAGGAGGTGGGGAAGATGCTGCAGCAACGGAGCCAGGAATTGGTAGGCAGGGCAGATGGCTGAGGGGATGGACGGAGGCAGGGAGGGCAGGCAAACCATAAAACTGCAAGCTGATGTCTCTAGTTAGCATAGGGAAGGACCGGCCAGCGGATATGAGTGACAGGCTGAGCCAGCATGGAGAAGAGGCTGAAGGCCACTCAAAATTTTAAATCAGGCTGCATTTGGCCCCTGGGCCAGACTTTGGACATGCCTGCTCTATTCCTCCGGTAGGTAGTACAACTACAAACGTATTTAAGGACCAGCTTTCCCTGGGAGGGTAGCCTGGCCTCCTCCTGTTGTTCTTACCTGCAGGAGTTCAACAGGGGCCAGTTGTAGCTTCTGTTCTATCTCCTGGATGAGACCTTCAAGAGAGGAGAGCTCAGCTGAGAGCCTGGCCAGGTGCTCCTCCCTTTTCCTCGCAATCTCCTTCTCCACCTCTTCCAACTCGGCCAGCAGAAGCTTCTCTTGTTTCGTTAGAAAGGGCTGCAGTTCTTGGAATTGTTCCTTCGTCTTTTCCATCCCTGCTTTTGCTTGTTTCTGCAGTTGGGAGGCAGAAAGGAGAGGAAATATGAGGCTGATGGCAGGGCCTGTCAATGATGGTTTCACAGGATCACACTCAACATAAACACAAGTAAAAAGCAGGAGAGCTATGTAGCCCCACAGAATTAAGAAATATATTTCAATATGGGGCACAGGAAGTGGGGGGAGGGAGGAACTGCCCTCCATGGTCCAGAGGCAGGCATGTATAGACCAACCACCTCTGAAACTTGCTAAGGTAAAGGTAAAGGTTCCTCTCCCCCCCACACACACATGTGTGCTAGTTGTGTCCGACTCTAGGGGCAGTGCTCATCTCCATTTTCAAGCCAAAGAACCAGTGTTGTGCAAGTCCATGGCCATGTGGCCGGCACTGGCTGCACGGAACACTGTTTACCTTCCCACTGTTTATGGTGGTACCTGTTTATCTACTTGGATTTACGTGCTTTTGAACTGCTAGGTTGGCAGGAGCTGGGGTTAACAGCGGGAGCTCACTCCGCTGCGCGGCACCCGGGATTTGAACCGCCGAGCTGCCAACTTGGCAGCCAGCCATTTCAGTGCTCTAGACCACTGAGCCACCATCATTCCTTCTTGGAGGCACACCTTAACCTGTTGTGGGGCTTTGACTATGGCAGACAAGCTGGGAGCAATGCCATCAGGTATCTAGATTCCACTAAGGGCCTGGACCCCTACCTAGCAAGGATGTTCCCAGCAGAGGCACTAAGATGGATCCATCCTCTTCAGGACTAACAGCCACATAATCAGAAGAGAATGGATTTTTCCAGTGATGAATGGCCTGGAGCGGCTTCTAAAGGGCAGCTGCTGGGCAGTAACTGTAGCTGAATCTTTCACAGACAACAGCAGCTGTGATCCTGAAACCAGCTTTTGTTAACACGGCAACTAGCTTTTCTTAGTATTGTGGTAAAGAAGGCAGTGGTAAGCCACTGCTCAAACTTTCTTGAAAACTCTATAATGAGACAGTCCAACAGGAAGCAAGAGATAGTGCTGTGGGAAGAGATTCTCAGACTGGAAACTACAGTAGGAGCCTTTTCACACGACCCCTAAGATCCGCTGGCCACTTAAATTCGGACCAGAGATCTTGGGGGTTTGTCGCTGTTTCTGTGTTCCCACCCCCTCCACACTCCTGGCTGCTGGCTGCATGAGGGGAGGGAGAAAAAAAAGAAAGAAAAGAATGCCGGCTTATCCGTTCTGCCGGCTCTGTTCCCGGCAGCATTCAGATCTCTTAAAGGGGCGGGGGGCAAAACAACAACAAACAGAACCCAGGAGAGCCCGGCACTCTCTACGTTAGATCCGCATCAGGGATTTTTCACCCCCGGAGACCAGGTACCTGAAAAGTGCGCTGGGACGCGCTTAGCTGGGCATGGTCGCACTTAATTTTCAGTAAACTCCGGAGCTGGTGGGGAAACAATTTTAAGCTCTGGAGCTGGGAGCCATTTGCCGCGGAGTTTAGGGGTCGTGTGAAAAGGCTCTAGGACCCCCATATCCACTGATTCATTATCCACTGATTCAGTTATCCACGGTTGGCAGAGGAAAAAAATTAAATAATTCAGCAGCCCCAAAGCAAGTTATTGTCACAAACAGCAGCTGTAAAGCAAGCTGCTGTCACAAACAGCAGCCATAAAGCAAGCTATTGACTCAAAACAGCAGTCGTAAAGCAAGCTACTGTCAGGAAACAGCAGTTTGGGGGTGGGGTGGGCAGGCATTCTCTCTTATCCACAGTTTTCATTATCTACGGGAAGGCCTGGAACCAATCCCCAGTGGATACTGGGGTCCTACTGTACTCAACTAGTTACTGAGGATGAGGAATACGTGTATGAATAAGGGTGTGAATAATGATGCAACTAGATTAAGGCTGAAAGGATGCATAGTAGATGACATGCACAGAGACGAAGGTCTAAGAAATCAAAGGGAAGATTAAACCTGTCTTAGGAATGCTGAAAGACCAAAAGGGAAGTAAACTAGGTATTTTACCAAGAGAAAATAAAGAGAAAATGGGAACATCATACTGAAGACTTATAGGTAAAGGAAGCTAAAAGGATGACAGACTGAAGAGGGACTCTATGATAACTTGTAATTCTAGAAAGTGATATGAAAGCCGCTCTGAATGCACTGGGAAGAAATAAATATTCAAGGCTAAATGGAATACCAATAGATCTATTTCAAGCCACAGAAACTTCATATAAATATGAAAGAAGGGCCTATTGCAATTAACATACCCTGTAATTTCCAGCCCCGCTTCATGGGACTTTGTTCCATGTGCGTGACTTCCCACTGTGCAGGTTTGGTTGTGACCGGAACAAAAACGGTTGCTGTGGGTGCATGGAGGGAGGGGGGAAGGGAACACCCTGTGCAGAGGGGGCCAGGGGAATGTGCAAGTGCACCTTAAAGGGAACCTTGATTGTAATGGTCTGCTCCTGACGATTGATGGATCTGATTGGCACGCAGAATATCTTAGGGGGGAGGGTCCCGCTTTTATGAGTGGTGCTCCTCTCAATATCCCAGTAACTCACTGATATTCTGAGATGACCAAAGAAGTTGCCATAATTGCTTCAAAATGTCATCCTTCCCCCATGGTTTACTTACTCTGAAGCTAAGGATAATGATAAAAGAGTGAGAGTAGGTGGAAGAAAGCTCCTATGATACTTAACCTGGTGGCCCTCCAAGAAGCATTGAGAAGATAACAGAGTAAACTCACTTAAGGCTTTAAAACAACTGCAACTCCCAAAAAATACAAGCAGCAACCAATCAAGAAGTGGAGATTTTCCACACAGTTTGAGGCCTTGTTCCTGTTGGAATAGCAACCAGCCTATTAGACCTTCTTAAAGGGAAGAACTTTGGGTTAAGGTCAATCACTCAAAGTACAGTAACTGCACCTCAGATTCTGTTTCTTGTCTTTTTTTTTTACCTCACCCACTGTCTGTCAGGGGTCTGTATCAGTTTTAGCACTGTTAGACCCTGTTAGTGTGTTCAGCAATGTCCATATTAGAGACAGATTCAGGAATATCAGTGTCCCGAGTGTTTTAAGTTAGTGAACAAACCAAACGAAGTTAGCCAGTTAAGATACCATAATATGTAACAGTGAACATACAGTATTCATGGTTTGGACATGAATATATTTGTAAGTAAAGGAGATACATTTTTGTTCTTTCTAGACCAATCTATTTAGACTGAGACCCTATGACAGTTAAAGTAAAGTGAGGTAAATCTCATTACTATCTAAATATACTAGTAGGGTTGGATGGAGCTGGTGAGGGACACTCGCAAATCTCCTCTCTCTGGATTGCTTTGCAGGTGGAGGTGTTTTCCATTTTAAACCAGCATTTTACCAGGTACTCTGCCCAACTGTTTTTTTTGGGGGGGTTGAAATAAACCTTTACAACCAGCTACAAATAACTACAATAAATTAGCAGCCCATTTTAGAGCGATGGTTGTCAGCATCCATCAACTCCGTGTTGGTCTCAGTAGATCTACTGGAGGTGTCAAAGCTCTGTCTACTGAGATTTCATTAATGTGTCACTTAAAGAATGATATTTGCCTCCCCATTTAATGAGTTCATTAAAAGCCCACTCTGGGGGGAAAACAAAAAGCAAAATTGGTATTGGATGAATTTAACAAGTAAGAGGATAAATGTCATGTCATTTCTGGGATAATTGTTTGAGATGGTGATGGCTAACCAGTGGTATGCTTTTTTTGAGGACATTGATAGTCCAGATCCATTTTGATTGGGGTTCCACATCATGGAACCACAACTGCATTGGTTACTGTGTATGGTTATCTCCTGTGGGTCTCTGGCAGTGGAAGTGTCGCCCACCTGGTCCTTCTGGACATTACAATAACTTTTGATTATCACTGACCATAATATTTGGACCATGAAGTTGACTCTCGAGTTTGAGACTTCGAGATGTGGTTCTCCAGTGGATTCAGCCCTTCTTGAGGGCTGTTCTCGAAGGAGAAAACAGACTTGAGGTCACTCAGTCATAGAATCATAGAATCATAGAGTTGGAAGAGACCTCAAGGGCCATCCAGTCCAACCCCCGGCCATGCAGGATCTCCCATCACAGTTGTCGCATGTTGGATGCAGCTTGATACCATGTACCAACTTCAACAACAACAACAACAATCTATCAGGCGATTCTAAATAACATATGTGTTATGAAGCCGCCTCGTGTTCCAGATGCTTTCCATTTTTGTATGGCATTTCCCACATGTTGGTTCAAGAACCTGTTTGCTTTTTAGCGATGCTAGCACTTACAAGCAACTCTTGGCTTTCTCTTTCTGTTTCTGCTTTATCTATTAGAACTTTTGTTGTCTCCTCCTGCAGAAGCTCCAGGCGCCTACGGATCAGGTGCTGAACGGAAAAAGAGAAGACAATCTTTAATTCATACGCGTAAAAATTGGTTCTTACAGCTGCTTGGTATAATCCTCCCTTCCTGGGTTCCATAAATCTCCTCACAAGACAGAATCAGCAGATGATTTTTAGGCAGGGTCCACAACTATTTCCCTTCCTTTATCCAAGTTGCTTTCCTCCTAACTACAGTCCATGTTTGTGGAGGGATGGGGACCATGAAGCTACTTATTTCCCTCCCAGAATCCTAAATTTATTTATTTATTTATTTATTTATTTATTTATTTATTTATTTAGAATATTGGACACTGAAGCTACTTATTTCCCTCCCAGAATCCTAAATTTATTTATTTTGAATACAGTGGTACTTTGTATAAAGGAATTAATTCGTTCCAAATTAAATTATGTTAAGCAAATTTTCCTTTATATAAATTTCCCAGCATTGAAAACAGAGTAATCCCTAATAGCAACCATTTTTATGTTGTATATAAAATAAATAACATTTTTATGTTATCTTCCATAGACGATTCTGTTAAGCAAATTTCCCCTATCTCCGGAATTTTTTATGTTGTACAGATTTTATATTATACAAACAGTTTTTATACGAGGGTCCACTGTATTTATATCCCACCTTTCTCCTTGGAAAATGACCCAAGGTGGCGTGCAATGATGAGGGACAATATACAGTCCAGAACATTTAAGACATATTCAAGTTAAGAACAGGGAATTAGAAGAGGCATCTTAGTAACATTAAAGCTCCAAAGAAAACACAAAAAGAAAAGAAAAAGCCCATTATGAGGGGTGGAAGCAACGTGGAAAACACTGGTGTTCTTATGATATCAGGCGATCCACTCATGTATGGTAATCCATATAAAGTCACATTGTAGGTAGTCCCTCATTCAGGGAAAGCTTGTTTCTCAAGTCAACAATCCAGACATACTTTTAACAGACACCTGGAAGTTGAGTCATGGCTACTGGTCTTCTTTTTCTTGAGAAATCCGGTAGCCATGACTCAACTTCCAGATGAACTCACCTGGATGACTGAGAATCTTCACAGACATTTTAACAGACACCCTCTGCTTCACAATTATTTCCATGGACACTCTTCCTACCTTGTAGTCCTGGGCAGCCTCCTCTAGAGGAACCACTTGATGATCTTGGTGCTCCTCCGACCATTTACACACCACACAGATGGGGGCCTCATCCTGCTTGCAGAAGAGCTTCAGGGGCTCCTGGTGCTTCTCACACGCTCCCCTCTTTCCCTCGGCACTATTTTCCTCTTGAAGATGGAGCTTCTTGGTTAATTCCACAACATTTGCCAGCTGACGATTGGGGATGATGAGGTTCCTTCTGACGTTTTCTCTACATTGAGGGCAGGAGACCTCTTCCTCCTCCGACCCTTCCCAGCACTGAGTCAGGCAGGCTCGGCAGAAGTTGTGCCCACATTCCGTGATCACTGGATCCTTGAAATACTCCTGGCAGATGCAGCAAGTGGCTTCCTCGCAGAGGCCCCGGATGGAAGTGTCAGAAGCAGACGCCATGCTGGGTTTGAAGATGAGGAAGAAGTAGTTATGTTCCGCTTTCCTGTCTTTCCGTTGACGGTGTGTTTCATTTCCTCAGCGTGCAGGCATCAGCCTGTTAGCAAAATTCAGGAGGTTGGAAGAACAGTCACAGACCCTACTTCCCCTCTGTAGGACTACCCTTCCTATATTTGAAAAGTGAAATTATATTACCCCTCAGGTTTTTTTCCCCCTCAAGCCTAAAATGTTTTTTCCCCATCCAGAATGTAAGGAATTGCAGGTGTTGCTCCAGGTAAAGCAGTGGGAAGAGCTGGTAAGAGAGTTGATCCAGGGAGCCTCCTGAGAGAAACAAGGAGTGGAGCTTCTGCAAATTCCTGAGATTAGGGCTTCAGAAACCAGAATGGCCTTGACATTGCAACTCTTTGGTCGGGAGAGGCGTCTAGGACAAGAGGCAATTCAAGGTTAGGACACTCTGGCGCTTGCTTAATCGTCTTGTGAATATTTAGGAAAACACCCTGCATAGACAACTGACTAGTTGTAATATACATGGGAGGGGCACATGCTAAGGAACTCTATGAAGGAGCTGTACCGGGAAGAATGGGAATCTCGGAGCTGAGTCCATCCAGCACCGAGGGGAGAGACACTGCAGCCAGGAATAGGGAATAAATAAAGGGCTTGTATTCTAATCAGTTTGCCCTCTGCCCCTGTGGTATGGACACCCTTTTTGCAAAAATGACACTAAGTGCTGCTTGGAGTTGTGTTTGCATTTTATTTTTATTTTTTCAGGATTCAGGACAGCGTTCCTTGAATGAAGGACTACCTACTATGTGACTTTTATATGGCTTGCCATGCATGATTACGTTGACTGGGGCTCTTTAGTCTGGAAAAAAGGCGCCTGAGGGGGGATATGATTGAGACATCCAAAATAATGCAGAGCATGAGTATAGTGGATAGAGGGACACTCTTCTCCCTCTCTCAAAATACCAGAACCAGGGGACATCCACTCAAATTGAGGGCTGGGAGAGTGAGAACAGACAAAAGAATTTTTTTTTACCCAGCATGTTGTTAGTCTGTGGAACTACCTGCCACAGGATGTGGTAATGGCATCTGGCCTGGATGCCTTCAAAAGGGGATTAGACAGATTCCTGGAGGAAAAGTCCATCACAGGTTACAAACCATGACGGAGAGGTGTAATCACCAGGCTTAAAACCGGGGTACTTCAAGGTCCAGATGCAGGGGAGTGGTATCAGGAGACAGAGATCTAGTCTCGTGCGCTCCCAAACGCATCTGGTGGGGCCACTGTGAGATACAGGAAGCTGGACTAGATGGGCCTTTGGCCTGATCCAGCATGGGTCTTCTTATGTTCTTATGTTCCTATGACTGGTTTTATAAGAACACCAGTGTTTTCCATTTTAGTTTCTACCCTTCATAATTGGATTTTTTTCTTTTTGCATGCTCTTTGTAGCTTTAATGTTGCCTTTTAATTTTCTGTTCTTAGATTGAATGTGTCTTAAATGTTCTGGGCTGTATATTGTCCCTCTTTATTGTAAGCCACCTTGGGTAAAGTTTGGGTAAAAATACTCAAAATAAAATAAAATAAAATAAAATAAACAGTTATAAAGTCATACAACCTCATTGGATAATATTTGCTTACAATTTGGATCCTACATCTAATTGGCTGGAAATGTGAGGGAAGCAAACTCATTGGTTCTCCTATAGAGATGGGCCATTTCTGTCTTCCCTGATCTCCCTTCCAAGATAGGCTATGGCTCCCCTGCTGTGCTTTATGCCTTTGGCCCTGGGGCTACATTCCTAAGAGGAACATCTGGTGAGAGAGGAAGAATGAAATGTAGGTGCTTGACCAATTCTAAAGGCTAAGGAGGAAACAGATACAAAAAGTAATATAAGTAAAGAAAGGGTGATTGGGCCCTTTGTTCTATGATCCAGAAACAGGTGACTTCTGGTCATATCCAGCTACCAGTTCCTTCATGCAAGTGGAGCTCTCTCTGCATTTGAGACTGTCCGTGCCTCTCTAGCTGACTGTTTTCCCCCCAGAGCTTCCCATTGCTGCTATCCTGGAGATTACAGGGCCTGTTTGCTCCCTCTGGACCAGGTAAGTCTTCAGCCTTTCACCTCAGTATCTTTTTTTTGTCTGCTGCTTCAGGCAAGGAGAGCTGTACTGCAGAGAGTAAAAGAGATTCTGTCTTGCCAAGGTATTGAATTAATATTTCAATTAATGTTTTTGTATACATGCATTAGTGGTTCCCTATATGAAACAGTAGATATATCTGACTTGTGTCTGGGGTCGCTCCCTGGAAGAAAGGCAGACAAATGAAAAAGCTCAAGCCAAGAGTAGTGAAAACAAGACAGAAGCAAGGGTATTAGAGACCCAAATTCTGTAGTACTTGGCTCTTGTTTTTACTAACATGGACTCATGAGGCTACCTCTTTGAGCATTCAAGAGAGGTGCTACAGCTGGGCTAGGATGCATGGGTTCTTTATTTTTATTTTTATTTTATTTGTATGCCACCTTCCTCCTTGGAAAAGGACCCAATGTGGCTTATAATAATGAGAGACAATAAAACAGTACAGTCTTGAACATTTAAGAGATATTCAAATTAAGAACCGGGAAGAGGCATGGTACCTAACCCTAAACCTGTCCCTGGTTCAGAACCGGATTTGATCTCACCGGATTTCAGAAGCCAAGCAAATTTCGGGCACAAGGCCCTCTCAATTCCTCTTGCTGCAATAGTTCTAAAAGCAGAAGGAAGCCCAGTCACATTACCTCAACTAGAGGAAAAGCAGCTGTGTTTCCCCCCCCAAAAAAGTCTCATGGTGCAGTAGTTAAACTGCTGTACTGTAGCCAAAACTGCTCTCACCCGGGTTCAGTGCCAGGTAGCTGACTCACGTTTGACTCAGCTTCCCAGCTTGCTTTTTGGGTGGTGGTGGTGGTGGAATGTGTAGTCTGGATAATTAAATGGTAAACTGCTCAAATAGTGCTTTTTGCTCTCTCCCCAACCTTTCTGAATTTTGTCCTCCACCAGAGCAAGCCAAGAGATTTCCCTGCAAAGGGACAGGCAGTGACATGCCACGTTATCGTTTATAATTGACTAAAATATGGATGAAAAGTGCTAATGATTCTTTGGGATAATGCCTAACACAGTGGCACTAGGTATTGAAAGTGAACCTGCAAAAGATGCACTTGCGATTATTCAGGGAGTGTTTGACTGAGAGTGAAAATGGTGAGATACTGCATTGGGTGAAAAGGATTTATTTGGAACGCAGCATTCTGGTTAGCCCTGTTTGTCTCAACAGAATATACATTTTAATTATGTTAAAAAGGGGATTAGGGGAACGGTTCCGGCGGTGCTCATAGCCAGTGTTGTGCAAGTCCGTGGCCACGTGGCTGGCATGGCTGCAAGGAAACACTGCTTTACCTTCCTGCTTTTTACAGCAGCTCCTATTTATCTACTTGCATTTACATGCTTTCGAACTGGGGCGGGAGCTGGGGTTATTAGTAGGAGCGCTCCCCGCTGCATGGCACCCGGGATTTGAACCGCCAAGCTGCCGGCTTGGCAGTCAACAGTCCGCTGAGCCACCCTGCCCTAATGTTTTGAAAATGTTAATTAATGTTTAAAAAAATCATCTGTACTGTGAGTCAGTTTGTTTTCCTTTTTTTCACATGCTGGTGGGTTTTTTTTTTTCATACTGAGAGATTCATTTTCTGGAAGGGGAAGCCCCAATCTCTGCAAAGGACACTTTAGCAGTCATGATAGCTAGCTAGCTAGCTGGATAGATCTAAAGGTCAGCTAGATAGCTGGATTCTGATGCCAGAACAGGGAACATCTTAGATCTTTCCTTCCTATCATTCCTCTAAATTCCTGTGGTATTGATACCATGTGTATGAGAGGCAGGGACAGGCAGTTTATTATTTATTTATTTATTTACTTACTTATTATATTTTTATGCCAAGGGCCGGCAACTAAAAACCAGTAGTAGGAGGGGAATGAATTGGTGGGTTTAACTCCTGCCGATTTTTTTCAGGGCACAATCTATTTGTGGGTGGAAGGTACAGCATAGGCACCCAGCGTCAGCGAAGAACAAATTCACTCATGTACCAAAATGCAGCCCCCAAGAAAAGCCACGGGTAGCGTTTGTTTATTATTTTTACCCCGCCCTTCTCCTTGGAAAAGGACCCAAGGAGGGATCATATACAGTAGGGTACAGTGCAATTAATTATTTTCGCCTCCCCCAAACTAATCCTCCCCGCTCCTTGGCATGGGGAGTTCGATCACACGTGACTTAATGGGAGGGGCCTTACGATCAAGGGACAAAAGGAAGAAGGGTTCGCTGCAGCTGCCGATTGGCTGGTTCCCGCCTACCCTTTTTTTATTCATTCCGGCGGGATCAAAATCCGGCCGTTGATTGGCTACGCCTTTCCGGGCGAGACTTTCGTTTCTCCCTTTGGCTCCTCCCCCTCGGGGCCAGAGCGGCGTTTGGCGCCAATTCGGCCTCCAGGGGGTTCCTTCTTCGCACCACCCCCCACCCTCGATCAGGGCCGTTTCGGGCTGGGCTGAGTTCCGGCACCCGCCAAGGAAGCTTCGCGGAATTCCGTGAGTTCGAATCCCACCCCACGCCAGACACACACACACACACATCCCGCTCAGTTTCTCGCAGCGCCGGGGCGAGGAAAACATACTTTCGGGGCCATCCGCGCCCGCTTCCTTCTATGGGCGGGTCTGGAGGAAGGGAACCTGCCCTGTTCTCACGTTGGCTTTACACGTGAATCGGAAAACAAGGCGTTCCGGGTTTTTTTTTTCCTGGCTTGCCAACATGCGAGGAGGGCTTCCTCTCCTTCGGACCCGGTGCTAGAAGCAGGGAGTTGGGGAAAGGAGGAGGCTCGATCTGTTCAGACGTGCCGCTTTGCACGGGTGCGAGAGCGACGGAGACGGGGAGGATGTACTGTAGGTCTCTGGATTGGAGGCGAACGCGAAGGACATCCCGGATGTCTGGCATGATGGGAGTTGTAGTCCAGTGTCTCTTGAAGACAAGCGATCACTGTGAAAAAAACTATTGAAACATTTCCTAAGCCTGGGTTGTGCGTGTGTCGCAGCGATGGCCACAAGTTTTACAGACGGGTGGTGGTGGAGGAGGTGGAATGGAAGGCAAAATTATATCATCAAAATACTGCATAACAAAATAATTTGTTATTTTGAGGAGTGCAGCCAGAAGAACTATCCTTACTTAGAAGTCACGTCCCAGCGTGTCTCTCCCAATGCCCACTGCCTGGGCCACCAAAATGAAGCGCCCCCAGGTAGCCACTCCACCCCGCACGGGAATCCATTGAATCTTTTACAAGAGGCAGGGCTTTCTTCGCGGTGGCTCCATCTTTGTGGATTTAGCTCCTGGGGAAACCTGCTCTCTCCCCTCCCTCCCTACATTCAAGCAGTTGAAAACGGGGCTTTTCATGTACTATATCTATCTATCTATCTATCTATCTATCTATCTATCTATCTATCTAT